>CAMOHE010054763.1:0-61453 GCA_946598075.1 Artocarpus hirsutus | reverse complement strand
TTCTTCCTTTCACATATTGCAGGAGCTCTTCAACATATAAAGGTTAGTAAATCTGCTTAATATATGCATATAACATGTCAAGCTTGTGTTTTGAAAAATAGTCTGATTTAAAAATTTTAAAATTTTCGCTGCATACTTGTTTTCCAACAATTAGACTCAATAGTACCCCCTTAGGTTGGAGATGTGATTAGGGTACTCCCCCGATCCTACTAAAAATAATAAAATAATGCCCAAATTAGTGTAGAGAGTTTTGTGAGGTAAAGAGATGATCTTGTATGCACTATACTCTAGTATGGATTTTGACTCTATATCTATTTTGTAATGCTTATATTTTGTGGAATAAATTATATCTTTATGTTTTTAATAATTATTATTAATGTTGTTATGCTGCCCAATTCTTGCATAAATTCAGTCATGCTTTTTTTATGTAATTTAATTGTATAGTTGAGTTTTTGCTGCATTATAGACATGGACTGACACACTAAATTCTTGTTAATTCTTGATTTAGTGTAGACAGAGGATGGCATAGTGTATTCTTAAACCATTTAATAAGACAAGGTGTTGTTGGAATTAATGCAATAATTTATTCCATAAAAATATATTAATTTTGGTTTGTTATTATCTTTCTATCTTAAAATTATTTAATTATAATTGTAGTGATAGCAGTTATAATTTTCATAATTAGTGCACCATATCATTAGTGAGAAATGATTATTTTGCTATTTTTTATAGGAAGACCCTTACTGCATTATAGCTTGCTATATTATCGCTTTTGGTTGACTTATAAAAATAGTAAAGTGCTTGCAATTAATGAGAAAAGATATAATAAATCAAATGCTTTAGATAATTATTAATTAGAGTTAAAATTCCATACCAATTACGAAACATACATGAGATTCTCTAAGCTTCATCGTTTTAATTTTATGTTTTAAACTTTGAATTAGAAAAAAAACCATAAAAATATTTCTTTTATTTTAAACTTTGTCTAAAAAACTGCTTGTCTTTTCATACGTTTATTTTTATCAATTTGCCGAGTTATAAATTTTCACCTCCTTGTAGATACGACAACCTTTTTATACTATATACGTCCTTTGTTTAATAAGAAACACATTTTGGGGCATTACCATACAAAATTTAGCGCCGTTGCCGAGGAGGTGTTGTTACTATATTAGATTGCTAAATTAAGCAGGAAAACAGGTAAGTGATCTATCCTTACCTTTATAAATATCGTTTTAGTTATTTGCATTTTTAATTAGTGTGTTCATCATTAAAAAAATTAAACAAATTAAAAAAACAAAAATAAATAAAATAAAAAAGGACGAATACTTTTCACTCACTACTTTATTCGTTTCGAATAAAGAAAAGCTTAGCATCTTGTCTTTTGTTTTACAAGTTTAGGTAATTGTGAAATTTGTTGGATTCTGTCAAGAAGGCCCATCGTTGGACTCGATCCCATGACCACAAGGTTAACACCCTTACCTAAAAAAGTAGGGGATTCTAAGCGTGTCTAGGATGACCCCCCAACGATTTGAGAATCCAATTAATTGAGCATTATTCAGCTTGAAAATTTTTCTTTAAAAATTAAAAAAAAATTAAAAAAATTAAAAATGTTTTGAAAAATTCATCAACATTTCATTGCAAATTTTTCTCAACAACACTTGGAACCATTTCATTGTGCTTGGTGGAGATTTAAAGACTTGCTAGATTAGTATCCTCACTATGGTTTTTCTTGGGATTACCTGTTAGGAATTTTCTATGAAGGGTTAAGTCCTAAAAAAAGAAATTGGGTAGAAATAGGAGATGGTACCATCCTTTTTTACCAATTATCTATTGCCGAAGCCTATTACATGTTGGAAGATATGGCCAAATATGATTATTGGAGATTGAATAGTTCTAGGAACAATTTAATTGGGGAGAACAATTCAAACTTTTCAAAACCTTGGCCTGACAATCAACTCGAAATTTTTGAGTCAAATTTTGCAATTGCAAGAGATATATAGTGACCCAAATAAGGTGAATATGGAAGAAACCTTAGAAACATTGGCAGAAACTTTTGAGAAATATATGGAAACCATGAGGAAAATAGAACTAGATAAGCTTGAATATTCTTTGTATCAATTAGAGTCAAAAGTCAAACAAATTGAAAGCATTCTTGCTGAAGATACCTTAGCACAAAGCTATCACTTAGAAGAATCTATCGAGCCAATTAAAGAGCATCTTGAGTTATTTGAAGAATACTCGTTAGGTGAGGAAGAAACTATTAATCCAATCATTGAAGAAGAAAATTTAGAACCCACCTATTTTGAGAAATAACCTTTAGGAGAGGAATGTAAGGAAGAGAATGAAGACTTAGCTATAGAACAAGAACAATCATCGCCCTTAGTCCTAGGTTCTCAGCCTCAGTTGCCATAGGAGATTATCAAAGACCATTCTTACCAAGACCCTATGTGGCCACCACCTCCTCCACCACCTTTAGTATCGTTTTTATGGACCTGCCAAGAACGTAAAATGAGTCTAAGTTACATGAGTTTAAATGTTTCATATTTTGCCAATCTTGAGGGCATGTTCACACAAGACCCATATGTGGTGTCTTTTGACACTTACTATGGGAGAAAGCCATTCTTTGATGACTATCCACTAAGAGCAGGAGTTGGAAGAAAGATTTGCTGAATTCAGGGTGTTAAGCACTTTCAAAGTAATATCTTTACCTTTCTTTCTTTGTAATATATTTTGTAATATATTTTTGTGTGTTTTTGTGTGCTATTTTGATTTTCTTTAAAAAAAATAAAGAAATGATGAAATTTATTTTGAAAATTTAAACTGAAGGCTATTAATTAAATTTGTTCAGAATGGCTGAGTTAAGGAGTTAAACTATTTTCTCTCGAGATGCATTGGTTTGGATTTTCAAATAAATTTCAATAAAAAAATGTGTGTTTTGGTTTTGCATTTTAATTTTCCTTAAAAAAAATATTTGAAGTTAAATTACTTAATATTGAATTAAAATGGATGAGATTAAGATGGATAAAATCAATGTGATTAGTAAGTACTTTATACTTTCTTCCTCTTGAAATGCATTTTAAAGGATTTAAAAAGTAATTTTAATTTTTAAACAAAAAAATAAAGTCTTGGGAATCTGACTTTAAAAGACCTAGTTTGTAATATATTATTGTGTGTTTATTTTAGTTTTTAGTTTTTAGTTTTGTTTGTTAAGTTTGCTATAGATTATCTCTACAGTTGTGTTAATTTAGGTAATATTTTTGCTGCTCTCACTATTCTTTTTATACGTTGGGAACAATGTATATTTTAAGTTGAGGAGAGAGGGTTATACTTCAAAATTATGCTTCAAAATTGTGCTTCAATGCTGTGCTGTGCCAAATCTTCTCGATTTTGCCTAATTTTTTTCAATTTTTGCTCCAGATTTTGCGAGTCATAAAATTAAAAAATAAAAAATCTAAAAAATGTTTTGTAAATATTAGTTTATTAGTAACTAATGTGTTATTATTTTGTTTTGATTTTTGAATTTCATATTAATGTAATATCGTTTTTCTATTCTTTGAATTTTCTAATTTTATGGACTCTCAAAACTTTAGTTTTATTTAACATTTTTATGTGTTTATTTTCAAAGTGTTTGTAAGCCATACTTTTTGCACGCTCACTGTAATGTTTAATTGCGGTGATAAGTCAAAGCTATAAATATTTGAGTTTTGTTATTTTGTGAAGATGAACAATTGAAGGTAGTAACATTCTTAAAATTAATTAACTAATTAATTAATTAAAAAAAGAAAAAAAAAAGAAGAAAAAGAAATAAAAAAAATTGTAAATAAATAAAGTGTGTAATAATGTAAGTTAATGAATAAAGTTGGACAAGTTTGGTTTTGTAGCTTGTTTAACTCGAATAACTAAGTTCTAAAGGGTGCTTCAACACCTAGTACCTTAGGCCAATTGGTCTGGGAGTTACTAACCTAAAGCTCGTTAAATGGGTTATGGAGAAAGCTTAAGGAGCCAAACATTGCACTATCTACAATTGTAAAGTTTGTAAATATTTCTATTTTATGTTTTTGCTCTTTAATTGTTCTCATAAATAAATTTGAAGTGTTGCTGCCTATAAGTGTAATTTGAATCAAAATATCATAACAATTTTATTCATAGTTTTTGATGAAACTTCACATTTATTCATTATCTCATTTTGCACTAAGTTTGGCTTATATACATTTTGTTAAATAGCATATAAATTCTTTAAATAAAATTTTTGTTTTGTTAGTCTATCTAATTAGATAAGTCAAATTATAGTTAAATGATTTGCATTGTATGGATATTCAGTAAATCATTTCAAAATTATATCGCTTTAATTGCTAGGGACTAGCAATAAGTTGGTTGGGGGTGTGATGAGATTGTAAAAGTGTATATTTTATAAGGCTTAAATCATTTATTTATGCTTTTGTTTCTCATTAAATCCTCTAATTAATAGCATTTTTGTGTTAATAGGTATTTTTATGTCTTAGTGTTAAAATGTGTTTAAAAATGTGTTTTTAGTGTGTTTTATGTTTTAATAATATTTTAAGTAATTTTTAGAGTCGTTTTGGTATGTTAAATATATGTATAGCTTATAAATAGTCAAGAACGCAAAAATAATGTTGTGAGATTATTTTATTTTAAGTTTTAATATATTTGGTAGTGTGTTTTGAGTTTGTAAATATATTCTATTATATTTTTAGTAATTTTTAAAAATATTTTTAAGTCTTAAGAATTATATCTGTGCCAAACAAAAAATTTTAGAAGTTTGTAATTAATTTTGTGTATTTTAATGCAAAATAAATATTTTTAATATTTTTGTAAATATTATGTTTGTAAAATAATTAATTTTGGTGTGTTTGTGAACTTTAGATTTGAAACCTGGAGGAAAAACGAAGCAAAACGGTGCAAAAAGGGACAAAATTGGACAACAAATGATCAAGAAATTCATTAAAAATTTGAATTTAAAAATCAATGCGACATGTGGGATTTAGACCATCAGATTCACTACCAAATTGATACAAGCCATTCGTAAGTCACGACGTCAGCAACCCGTTAGCATCGTATCAGTGGTGGAATCCACGCGTCGTAGTCTGATTGGTGCGTATACCATACGCGGCGATTAGTCTTAAGTGCGTCAGAGGGAAGTTTAAACAACGTTGGATCGCATGCTATTGTGTTCACGTGTTTTTGTCCTTTCGTCCGTCAGATCTACATACTCAGACTAATCCAATGGCCAACATACATAGCCCACTTGCCCCACTTTGGGTCCATTGTCATAAGTGATTTCAGACCATCAAAACGCGTTTTCAATAGCTCAGATTGTCTCGTTTGAGTGCCTCCTATCGTCGTGCAACAGCATATTCCAAACCCAAATTTGCACACCCAAGAGCGAATCTTAGCGTGGAAAAAAAAAGGGAGGAAATGGATCAACATGATCCAATTTTGAACAATAAAATAAAATAAAAAAATAAATGAACAGGGGCTTCTCCCCCGAATCTACACCCCTCAATGGGCCTTCAGGCCTTCTTCTCCCTCTTCTTCCTTTTCCCTTCTCTTCTTTTCTTATTTTTATCCCATAGGTAAAAATAATAAAATAATGTTTAAATTAGTGTAGAAAGTCTAGTGAAGCAAAGAGATGATCTTGTATGCATAGTGCTCTGGTACAGATTTTTACTCTATATTTGCTTTGTAATGCTTACATTTTGTGGAATAAATTATATCTTTATGTTTTTAATAATTATTATTGATGTTGTTATACTGTCCAATTCTTGCATAAATTTAGTCGTGCTTTCTTTATGTAATTTAATTATGTAGTTGAGTTTTTGCTGCATTATAGACATGGACTAGCACAGTAAATGCTTATTAATTCTTAATTTATTGTAGACAAAGGATGGCATAGTGTATTCTTAAACCATTTAATGAGACGAGATGCTGCTGGAATTAATGCAATAATTTATTCCATAAAAATATGTTAATATTGGTTTGTTATTATCTCCTATCTTAAAATTATGTTAATTATAATTGTAGTGACAGCAGTTATAATTTTCATAATTAGTGTACCATATCATTAGTGAGAGATGATTATTTTGCTACTTTTAATATGAAGACCCTTGCTGCATTATAGCTTGCTATATTATCGCTTTTGGTTGACTTATAAAAATAATAAAGTGCTTGCAATTAACAAGAAAAGATATAATAAATTAAATGCTTTAGATAATTATTAATTAGAGTTAAAATTTCATACCAATTACGAAACATACATGAGATTATCTAAGCTTCACTGTTTTAATTTTATGTTTTAAACTTTGAATTAGAAAAAAAACCATAAAAATATTTCTTTTATTTTAAACTTTGTCTTAAAAAATTTCTTGCCTTTTTGGACATTTATTTTTATCAATTTGCCGAGTTACAAATTTTCATCTCCCTATAAATACGACAACTTTTTTATACTACATATGTCCGCCATTTAATAAGAAACACATTTTGGGGCGTTACCAAGTAGTCTCATATATGCCATGCTTTGCACACGACATGATATTTGTAGTCGGGATAGTAGGTTGATTTTAGGCAGATTCAAGACCGAACCACTGGGTTGCGGTAAAGCATTTCAAGTACTTGAGAAAGACACGAGGGTATATGCTTGTATATTTTGGTGAGGACTTAACTCCTCTAGGATATACTGACTCGTATTTTCAATCTTGTTTGGATTTGAGGAGATCGGCTTCTAGGTTTGTGTTTACTCTGGGCAGCGATGCCATTAGTTGGAGAAGTATGAAGTAAGATTGTACTTCAAATTCAATGATGGAAGCCGAGAATGTGGCAACTAGTAATGCTTTAAAAGAAGCAGTGTGGCTCCATAAGTTCCTTAGGGATCTTTAGGTAGTTCCTAGTATGGATAAGGTGGTATCATTGTACTGTAATAACAGTGCAGTAGTACCCAATGTTAAGGAACCAAGATTTCATAAAGAGTAAACATATTGATTGGAAGTATCATGTGATAAAGGACTTCGTTGAGGGCAGGCATGTGACGGTATGCAAAAGTGCATCAGAGGATAATTTAGCTATCGATTCATGAAGACACTTACTGGGAGAGTCTTCAAGAGGCATGTGGAAGCTATAGGGATGCAAGATTTATCATATTTACTCACTTATTACAAGTGGGAGATCGTTAGATGTGTATGCCCTAAGGAGCAAAAATGTAATATGCTTTTGGAGACATTTTTATCAACAAAGAATTTATTTATTATTTTTATATCAAATCTTGTCCTTTTTACGTTCATATTTGTTAAATGTATGTTAAACAAACAAAAGTCTGAGACTGTCGGTCTAAACCTTTAAGAATTAGGCACATAATGGACAGATTATGTGAAAGACACGATTCTTAAGGTGACGGTCTAAACCATAAGATCTGCAATTGAGGAAATAAAGTTGGGCGCTTTATTCATACAAAGATTGTTATGTTGTCTATATCCCTATCGGGAGATGGTTTGTCTTGACCATCAGAGGTAGACTCTGTGAATAGAAACATTGGCACATTGTCATAGTTGATGATGTGTTGGATCGAGGTATAAAGTGAATTGATTTGGATTAATAATTTTGTCTCGGTAAATCGATTCACTTTAGACAATCATTTGTATTATATCTTAATGCTGAGATGAATAGTGGGCCCATTGTTTTGACTTATGTCTTTTGAAGTACCAAAGGGTGACACCCATATTTTAATAGTGGTATGCATGCCGGTACGTTGGAGGCATAACTCTTGACAGCGTAGACCTGTTATTCATAGATATAGAATCCATAGTTCCTCTTTAGGAGTAGTTATATTCTCTTATATGTTATCCTATAATTAGAAAACTAGAGCGCTCAATCATTTGAATACATAGGTGTAACCAAATAGTATATTGTCTTTGGATGGTAAGTTTTCCGATGGTGAGATAATGGAACATAAGATAAAAATAATCGGGAGGGTAAGACAGAACTTGTCCTTAAGCCGATTATGGATAATCCTATGGGGATACGATACACTGTGATATGTCATAGAGACTTAGCTATATGGGCTTTGTAATTCTATATAATTTGAGAGTGCAGCTCCAAGCTTTTAGTGGAGTAGCGTTGGAGTTGATAATTATGAAATATATATCTAGGATATTAGGTTTCATAATTATCGGGAGCTTGAACTATAGCAGTCCATTAAGTCCCCTTTGCTAGCTTACAAAAATCCTATAACGATACAACGTTCTTTTCCAATAATTGTTGACTTACGTCAGATTTATTAGATTGATTGAAATTCAGAAGAATCAAATAATTCATGTCTATTTATCGGTTGAATTAAATTTTGTGATAAAATTAATTCTAAATAAACTTGTTGAATTATTGGGATCGGATAATTCTTGTTTGTTTATCAGTTGATTTAATTTTGAATAAATTAAATCACGATAAACTTGTAGAATTATCAGGAATTCATTTGTTTTCCTAGAGATTTTCTAGATAAAGTTGTTTTGATTAGATAACTTTTCTATTGGGTTATTTGAATTAAAACTGAGACTTTATCTTATAGAATCTCGGGTGAAAAATAAAAGATTTGCTGAGGTTTTTATCGACAGTTTGGTAGGCTAAACTTAGCATGCCGATCCTCAAGTTTGGCCTGCCGATGGGGTAAGTTTGGCATGCCAGTTAGACAGATCGGTATGCCGATCACATAATAAAAAGATCACGCGTTTTCATACGAATTTCATTAGATATTGATCCAATTTATTCTGATTCAAATTTTGAGGCATTATCTGATAAGACTAATTCCTGGGTCCAACCTTTATAAAAAAGGAGTGAGTCTCATTATTATTTAGATCAATTGAGAGATTAAGAGTGTAACTCTGCTGGTGAGATTCTGAAACTCCCTGAGAGCTCTTGTTCACAAATCACAAACACCAGCTTTTGGTTCTCTCAATTGTTTGGAAGGAGTGTCACCTGGTGGAAAAGCTATACATGTGAGCCCACACTCACTCCAATCGTGGATAGAGAATAGCAAAGAAGGCTAGTTGGTTAAGGTCTTTCTGGAATGTTATTTCTCTTCACTGATTGAGGAAGCATTTTGGCATTTACAAGGATAGTAAGATCTTGTTAATTTATGCATATAGCGTGTCAAACTTGTGTTTTGAAAAATTACACTGATATAAAATTTTTAAAATTTCGCTGCGTACTATTTTTTCAACATTAACTATATCAAGTGATGATCCACAAGAGGAATGGATCTTGAATACTGGCTGCACTTTTCGTATGACTCCAAGAAGGGACTAGTTTACTTCGTATCAGGAGGTGAGTTCTAGGAAAGTCCTAATGGGCAATAATGTCTTTTGTTCAATACAAGGGATAAGTTCTGTAAGGCTTAAGATGTGGGATGGTTCTGTGAAATTACTAATTGAAGGGAGGCATATGCAAGACCTTAAAAGGAATTTGATATCCTTGGGAAGTATGGATATAAATGGCCATTGTTACAAGGCTAAGAAAGGAGTACTTAAGGTAATGAGGGGTTCTCTCATGGTTATGAAGGCATCTCTAAAACAGGGGTTGTATATTCTTCATGGAACGACAATCTTGGGAGAAGCAGCTCTTTTTTATAACAGTAAGGATTAGACTGCTTTGTGGCATAGAAGGCTTGGTCATATGAGCCTGAGAGGCTTACTAGAATTGGGAAAACAAGGTCATCTTAACTCTAAATATATTACAAGCTTGGACTTTTGTGAAAGCTGCGTGCTTGGTAAATCTTCGAGATTGAAATTCACTGCTGCAACTCACAACACAAAGTCCATCCTTGACTACATTCATTATGAACTGTGGGATTCCCCCAAGGTACCTCTTTCATTATCACACTATCAATATTTATAACTTTTTTAGATGATTATTCTAGAAAAGTTTGGATTTATTTTCTTAAAGCAAAGAATGAGGCCTTTAATGTGTTTATTGATTGGAAAACTCATATTGAAAATCAAACTAGTAAGAAAATTAAAAGGCTTAGAATCGATAATGGATTGGAATTTTGTAGTGGTAATTTAATTCATATTGTTCAATGCTTGGTATTTGAAGACATCATACATGCATAAAAACACCACAGCAAAACGGGTTGGTTGAGAGAATGAATAAAATTATTAGGAATAAGGTTAGATGCATGTTAGATGAGTCTGGATTGCCAAAAGTTTTTGGGTTGAGGTTTCCTCAATAGCCTATTATCTAATTAATAAAACCCCACACTCAGTACTTGGTTTCAAGGTGCCTGATGAAATCTGGTCAAACCAAAAACCTGATTATTCCTATCTAAGAACTGTTGGCTATGTTGCTTATGTTCATATAAAGCAACGAAAGTTAAATCCTAGAGCTAAGAAAGGTACAACAAAAGTTAGATCCTAGAGCTAAGAAAGGTATCTTTCTTGGCCACCCTTATGGAGTAAAAGGTTACAGAGTTTGGTTGTTAGATGATAAAAAATGTATTGTTAGTAGAGATGTTATTTTTAATGAGAATATTTTGTATAAAACTAACAAAGTTTCTAGAGAAACAGCCAACTCTGAACAAGCTAAGCAGACTCGTTTGACAGAGGTTGAATTATAGGGAACTAAAGAACCTATAGATGACTTGATCAAAGGTGGACCTCCTATGCCTCAGCCAGAACAAATCAAGGAAGGCCAAGATCCCCTAGATGTGACAGATCAATTAATGACTGACACTAATATACTTGAAGATCAAGATGGGGCTCAAAGTCCAATTAATGAAGATCAACTACAAAATTACCTTTTGTCTAGAGATAGAGCTAGAAGACAAATCAAGCCTCCTTCAAGATTTGCAAATGCTGATCTTATTGTGTTTGCACTCAATGTGGGAGAAGGCATGGAGTCAAATGAACCAGCAACCTACAAGGAAGTAGTAAGAAGCCATGATTGGGATAAATGGAAGAAAGCTATTGAAGAAGAAATGTTATCTCTAAAAAGAAATAAGACTTAGGTTTTAGTTGAGAGACCAAAAGGGCAGAGGGTAATTGGTTGCAAATGGGTCTTCAAAAGAAAACCAAGTATCCAAGGAGTTAAAGAAGCTAGATTCAAAGCCAAGTTAGTCGCTAAAGCATACTCACAAGTGGAAGGGGTGGACTTCCATGAGGTGTTTTCTCCAGTTGTGAAACACACCTCAATAAGAGTGGTGTTAGCCTTGACTGCTATTGGTGATTTAGAACTTGAGCAGTTAGATGTAAAAACTGCTTTCTTACATGGCATCGTTGAGGAAAGAATATTCATGAGTCAGCCTAAAGGATTTGAGAAGCAAGGGGAAGAACAAAAGGTATGTCTGCTACAAAGATCGCTATATGGGTTAAAGCAATCACCTTGACAGTGGTATCATAGATTTGATGAGTTCTTGAAAAAGGGGTTCATGAGATCCAAATTTGACAGCTATGTGTATTGGCTGAAACTGGAAGATCAGCCTTATATCTATTTACTCATTTATGTAGATGATATGCTTATAGCCTGCAAACATAAAGGTGAGATTCAAAAGTTAAAGGTGGAATTGAACACAGAATTTGAAATGTAGGACTTGGGACCAACTAAAAGGATCCTTGGAATGGACATTACAAGAGACAGTTTAAGGGTATTTTGACTCTATCATAGTCTGATTATTTGAATAAAAAAATAAGTGTTTTTGGTATGCAACAAGCCAAAGTTGTAACTATCCCTATTGATGTTCACTTCAAACACAATGCACTTAAGCCTCAAGATATAGAGTTAGAAGAAGCTCATATGAAATCAGTGCCTTACTCAAGTGCAGTTGGAAGTATGATGTATGACATGGTTTCTACTAGGCTTGACATTGCCTATGGTGTAGGACTTGTCAGTAGGTATATGAGTCAACCAGGTAGAGCTCATTAGTAGGTGGTTAAGTGGCTGCTAAGATACTTAAGGGGGTCGTCAAATTTAAAGTTAACGTACTCAGGTAATGGAAGTCAAAATTTTTAGACCACTAGTTAATGTGACTCTGATTTTGCTAGTGACTTAGACAAGAGAAGATCCTTGTTTGGATATGTTTTTAATGTTGGTGGAAACACTTTAAGGCTGAATATATCTCTTTGATAGAGGCTGTAAAGGAAGCACTTTGGTTAAAGGGGCTGATTGGTGAGTTGGGAATACAAAAAGAAAATGTGATAGTGTTTTCTGACTCATAAAGTGCAATAATTTGTCAAAAAACTCAATGTTTCATGAAAGAACGAAACATATAGATGTCAGATTACATTTTCTAAGAGATATTGTGTCCAGGATATAGGTGTTGATAAGGAAGAATTCAACAGATGTTAATGCAGCCGATCTACTAACGAAAATTGTTCCTGTAAGTAAGTTCAAAGAAGCCTTGAACTTACTAAGATTGGTTGAATAAAGTCGCTGATGTGTGAGGGTTAGTCTAGTCAGAACTGCTGAGAAATCATTAATCTAGAGCTAAGGTGGAGAATTGTGAAGAACTGTCTCTGATTGAATTAGTTAGAGTCAGTTAATAGGTTTTCTTGATCAGGTGTGGTTAAGCATAGGACTGCAACTTATGCTTGACATTTGTTTTATGAGGTGTCCTTATGTCATTGGTTCTCGGTTTATAATGAGTGTATAAGTGTGTATATTGTATATTTTAAAGGAGTGTTGAGCAAGGTATAAATGAGGGGAAAAACTTATTAAATAGCATTGTATTCTTTCAGTCATGTAGAAGAGAGATAAGAGCTTACTGAGTACTAGGTGAGAATAGTCCTTGTACTAGGTTGAGTGTTCTTGAGAGTCTTGTAATTGAGTGTGTAAAACTTCTTCACATAGTGGTCTGACTAGGGTTCAACAGCCTTGACTTGGATGTAGGATCCAATTTTGATCTGAACCAAGTATAAAATCTTGTGTTCTTGGTGTTTCTTTCTTCCTTATTCTTAGTTTTGTTCACTGTGTCGAGTGATTATTTCTCACACTCAGTGTTAATGTATTAACTATATTCATATGCTACTGAAATAGATGCAGGTCCAAGATTGAAAAGAGTAAGAATTAGAAAAGAAAAGATGTGAAGAGAGTATGAATATGTAAAACTTTAACATTGCTACAAAACTAGCGAGTTTGACCGAATAAAGCTCTATAAATAATAAAGATAACCGTGATTTTTAATAATAAAAATTAGGAAATTAAATCATTATCAATTTATCATCTTGATCTAACTTTCCTTTTTGAAAGTAATTATTTAAGTTGATCACGTACCAGAATATATATATATATATATGTATATGTGCGTGTGTGAAATGGTTCAAAATGTCAGATTTTTGGATACCAATAATGTCAGAAGTTTTGAACATGTAAAAAAAAAAAAAGAATAGCATATTAGTATTTTAAGGTAAATCAAATCCCAAAAATGCCCCTAAAAAATCAAATCATTTTTTGTCTTCTTTCTCTGTTTCCCAACGTTTCTCTCACTTTCTCGTTCTCTCTCTTCTTTTTCTACTGTGCTGATTAACACAGCCGCCATTGCTATGCCCTCCAAGCCTAGCCATTATCATTGATGCCTATATCAGCGCTGTTGAGGTCGGTGCTTGAAGAAGGGAGACAACGAACACTGGTGTTTGGTGAGCATCGACGAGAACAAAACAGGCTCTGGTAAGATCGCGATTGCAATCTACAAATTTTGTGATGGTTTTGTCATTGACAATGATGGAGTTAGGTAGTGATCTCCCTACATTTTGATTCCTGTCGATTTCTGAGTTGATTGAAGGCGGTTGTGATCAATAAGGCACAACGAATAGGGAAAAGAGATAGTGGCAACATCGCAACTGTGTTGCTCAATTTGATGACGATAGGCGACGGCTGAACGTGTACATACTGGCGTTGTGGAGATCAACTAGCTCTGGTGTTAGGAAGCCTAGTAGTGTCATCGGAGGGCCATTGTGAAGGCGGCACGTGGATGTTCGTGGCTGGAGCGTCATTGGAGTATGGCAGCAGTATCTTTTTTCTTTTTTGTTCTGTTGTGTTTTTTCTTTTCTTATTTTTTGTCGGGGTCGTTTGTGATAAAATCCATGTAATCCATTATTTTTGCATCGGCAACGAGTCTTTCGTCCCGGTGATATCCAGCAAAGCCATTAACACCGGTGATGTCGTCAATGAATTTTATTTATTTACATGAAAATACATGTTAGTATAGTATTTTCCGGCTGTAGGCATTGTTGTCGGTGCCAGCGATGTCCAACGAAGTTGCCGAAGAAATGTATTTACAATGTAATACAACATTAAAAGAATTATATTGTATTTCCCAACCATCAACGTCTGTCAAAGTTGTCAGTAAAATATAATATTTATAGTGTGATATAGTATTACAAGGTTAATACTGTGTCATGTTTTTATGTTTAATAATATTTTCGGTAATTTTTATAATCATTTTTATATGTAAAATATTAGTTTAGTTTGAAATTAATTAAAACTGTAAAAATAATAAGTAGTAATTTTATTTTGAGTTTTAATATTTTTTATAGTGAGTTTTAAGTTTGTAATTATATTCTGTAATATTTTTAGTGATTTTTAAAAATATTTTGAGTCTTGAAAATTATATATGTGTCAAATAAATAGAGCTTAAAATTTTAAAAGTTTGTAATTATTTTTATGTGTTTTAATATTTTTAAAATTATGTTTGTGAAATAATTATTTTTTAAAATTTTTTATCTCTAGATTTGAGATCTGGTGAAAAAACTAAGCAAAACGGCACCAAAATAAAAAAAATGGACAATAAATCTATTAAAAATTCAAAAGAGTCAAACTTGCGTCAGTAGAGTCCATGTGGTGGAATGGATTGGCACGTGTCTTACACACTATGACAGCAGGTGCATCAGCCACCAGAGCTAGGACCATGTGTCGAAAGCATCTTAGATGCTTCTGGTCATGTGTGTGCATTTTGAGATTTAGCATGTGAGCTTGCGATCTTGTCTACTAATTGCCAGATCTTACAGCTCATGTTTGCCTAAATTTGGTCACACACGGTCCCACATGGACCCATTTCTCTTCATGTTTCCTGACCGTTGGATCGCGCAATTAATGCATCAAATGGAGTCATTCGTCGTACGTGCTATAGCTGCATTATAGGGGATTTTGTGTGAATTTATGTGTCCTCAGCAACTGATTCCAAGAAGAAAAAAAGGAAAAATGGTTAACAATTGCAAATTGATCCGAAAAAGTGAGAAAAAAGAACTATGAAAAATATTTTAAAAATATGAAATAGAGCCAAAACTTGGCCTATAAATGCGGGCTTCACAACCCAATTTCTTCAACCCCCTCCTTCCTTTCTTTTTCCCCTATTGAGCTTACATTTTGGAGGAGATGCTACTAGAGCACTCCTTCGACCCCACTAAAAATAATAAAATAATATATAAATTAATTTAAAAAATGTGGTAATGCAGAGAGATGATGTTATATGCATAGTATTAAGTATGAGTTTTAATTTTATATCTATGTTGTAATATTCATATTTTTATAGAATAAATTATATTTTCTATGTTTTTAGTAATTATTATTAATGTTGTTATGCTGCCTATTTTTATATAAACTCAATCATGCTTTTTTTATGTGATTTAATTGTGTTGTATAATTAATATTAATAATGATGAAAAAATGCTTAATTTTATGAAATATCTTTTACTGTAGTATAACTTATTATATTGTCGATTTTGGATATTTCATAAGATGAGGTTCTGTCGAAAATAATGCAAAAATTTATTCATTAAAATATATTAATTTTGATTTTTTATTATCTTTTTTATCTTAAAATTATGTTAATTATAATTGTAATGACAACAGTTATAATTTTCATAGTTAGTGCACTAAATCATTAGTGAGAGATGATTACTTTGCTACTTTTTATAAGAACACCCTTACTGCATTATAGCTTGCTATATTGTCACTTTCAGCTGACTTATAGACATAGTAAATGTGCTTGCTATTAATGGAAAAAGATATAATAAATCAAATGCTTTAGATAAGTATTGTTTAGAGTTAAATTTCATACCAATTACAAAACATATAAGTTATTCTTGAAACTTCCTCGTTTTAGTTTTATCTTTTAAACTCTTGTTTAAATTTTTCAAAAAAATATCTTCTTTTAAATTTTGTTTGAAAACTCTTGCCATTTGAAACCGCTAAACTTATCAATTTTTTAAATTCTCACCTCTCTATGGATACGACAATCTCTTTCTATACTACAAATGATCGCGTTTAAAAAAAACATTTTGGGCGATAAATCATTGGCGAATTTTAGTATTTACACAGTAAACATGGTATTTCACGATAAATATTGTATTTTTCGACCGTAGTTGGTGCAACGAAGTTGTTGGTGAATTTTTATATTTACACTATAAATAAGGTATTTCGTGGTAAATTTTATATTTCTCGACCATTGACGGTGTGACTCCTTGAGCATTTTTAATACATTAAAAATACAAAACTTAAGGATCATTGTTTAATCTAATTTTTATGATAAATTTCATAAATGCAAAAACAGGATTTTTAAGCAGTAAAAATCATGCCATAGTCATATACGAGAAATGAATGATATGGAAAATAAGCTAGAAGGCTTAATTATTGCAAAATGTGTTGCAACAAATGTTAAGACAAAAATACAGTTTAAGAAAAAATGCTATATAATAATATAAAAATTATACAGTATTAGAATAATGTAGTGTAAGGAGGTACACTGATAAAGTTATACAGTATAAAAATTACATTGTAAAAATAATGCAGTGTAGAATTTGACTGTTTAAGGTTAAGCAGTACCAAAATTAGACAGTTTAAGTTAAAACAGTATAAGAATAATACTGTTTGAAGAATATAAATGAATAAGGAATCTCGTAGCAGTATAGAGAATATACTAACAGTATAAGAAAAGTACTGTCAGTATAAATTGAAACTGTACAAAGTTAGATAATATTGAAATTACATTATGTGATGGATGAAAATAAGTATGGGTGGTTGTGAGACCTCATGGATTATATGGAAAGGAATACTGATAGTATAGGAAAAATACTGTCAGTATAAATTTAGACTGTGTAAAACGTCTTTTGAGGGACCCACTATGGGACACCAAAATGAATGAGAATTTGCCACCAAAGCCCTTGGGTGGCCCAATTACACATTGCCAAGTTAAGCAATGTGATGTCAAGTGATGACTAATGTTGGTAAGTCATCAAATTTTAGTGGGAAATTACCAAAATATCCTTTGAAGTGGCCAAATCAAATATGGCCAAGGTTGTCCCAACTTTTTATCACAAATGATGTTAAGTGATGACTCATGGTGATGAGTCATCAAATTTGGGAAAAAATCAAGATTAATTCACTCATTTAAGGAACCAAGAAATGAACCAAAAAAAAAATGTTCATCTTCCTCCTCCAAAAACGTCCCCTCCCTAAGCATTTCTCTCTCAAATTTTGATGAAATTTAAGCCTTCAAATCATGTTTAAAGCAAGTTTAAAGGGGTTGATTCAAGATTTGGTGCTTTTGGACGTAAAATCCCAAACTTTCTCTTATGGGTTTTGGTGATTTTCTTTAAGCTTTGGAAGGGTTTTGATGAGGTTTTGCCATGGTTTTTATGAAGAAGGCAAAACAAGGTTTTGAACTTGGCAAGGGAGGATCAAAAAGCTTTATAAAGTTTAGGTAAATTTCTAAACTTTATACTTAAAAAGTTTATGCTAAAAATATGCATACCAAGTGTTTGATGTATGTTTTGATCTATGGCATGTAAGATAGACATTATGGCATGATTATTTTATGCTTTATGATGATGGTGATGATGGAAGATAGAAAGAAAGTAGGGGTTTTGGTATTTAAAATTGAAAAATTGTTAAACTTTGTAAAGTTTAACTAGTTTCAAAGGACTGGAGTATTGAGGGCCTTAGAGGCCAATTTATGTCCTAAGTAAGGTCTAAAATTTACAAGCATGGTGAAGGAAACAACTTTTGTGAACAAAGTTTTGTGAAAATCTAAAAGGACTAAAATGCAAAGTTTGGTTAAAATTTGACAGATTTGAAAATCAGCTAAAAAGTCCACTTTAACGTTAGAATTTGAGAAAAGTTAAAACACAAAAGTTGTAAAACTCATCGAAACTTTAAGACAATGTGAATAGTTTGTTAAAATTCTACTCGGTTGAGGAATCATGAAATTTTTTGAAATTTTGAGCACAAAATTTCATGAAATAGAAATGTTATGAAATGTTTAGAATTTGACGAAGGTTTGTAAGTTTTATTCCTTAAGAAAAACTAAACTTTTTAGTATAAAGTGGTTGTTTTTGGTTCTAGGGGTAAAAATATAAAGATTTTTGTGTTTCAGGCTAAAGCCATAAAATTGTGTGAAACTGGGTTTTCACCAAAGAACATTAGGTTCTTGCATTTCTGTGGATAGTAAGTAACCACAGGGATTATGTTTTTAAATGATTCAAAGTTTAGTCAAGGAAAGAATAAAAAAGATGAACATTAAGGACAAAAATGTCAAGATTTTCAAGTTTTGGGTCAAAGCTATAAAGTTTTAACAAAATAGATTTAATTGAAAGGAAAACTGTTGTTTTGGTTTTTTGTAATATTATGAGACATAAAGAAATATATAATGTTTTTAAAACGGGTTCTGAAAGTTTTTAAAGACCCGTTAAGAGTAAAACGGTCATTTTGTAAAAATGGCCAAAACAGACTCAAAACGCCTGATATCGAAAAATGCCCCTTAGCGAGAATTTTTCTGTAATATGTAAGTAATGAAACGGCAAAGTTAAGCAGTGAGTTAGAAGTTATAAAATTGATGAAAATCCTATGAAGGGTAAAATCGTTATTTTTAAAAAAATAGCTAAAGCGGAGTAAAACACTCCGAACTATCAAAATGCACTTAAATGAAAAATTTTCCATAATACGTTACATTATCGAAACCATCATATGAGACGAGAAATTAAATAAGGGATGTTCAAGTAAAAGAAAGGTAACCCAACGGTTTACAAAATTAAGTAAAAAAAAAAAGGTAATCTGATGGGTTACAGAGTTAAGTAAAAAGAGTAATAACCAATAAGTTACAGAGTTAAGTAAAAGGTATGGTATCTGGTGGGTTACAAAGTTAAAAGCAACAAGGTACAAAGTAAAGAGAAAGATAAACCGATAGGGTACCAAGTCAAGTTAAATGGAAAGAACGATTAATGTTTAAGTTTTATTATCAATCGAGTAGATTGATAAAAAGAAAGTTAACTAATAAGTTGGGCATCATATGATCAGGACACAAAAGCCGACCAATGAAAGGAAAAGGAAGGAAATGGGAATGTTAGAGCTATAGACAAGTAAGTTCAAATCTCACCTACAATATGAAGTAAATTATTTTCAAATGCTTATATATATGTTTGCAATGTTATGCAAGTTGTTTTTAAAATATGTTTGCATTTGTTATGCAAAAAGTTTTAAAGTTTAAACTAAGATTTGCAATGCACTTGCAACTACTATGTTTAATGCATGATTGCATTTAATAGGCATAAAGTTTTAAAGATTAAGTAAAAATTTACAATGTATTTGCAATAATTATGTTTAAAATACGCTTGTATTTTGTTAATGCATAATGTTTTACAGTTTAAGTTATAAGTTTTATGTTACATTTATTCTGAAATATGCTTTACAGTACAAGTTATGATTTGCAAATGTGTTTGCATATGATGTGATAGCATTTAATATGCTCACTAAAGTAAAAAAGAAGGTAAAATAAAGATAAAAAGGAAGTGTTGTACTAGCCTCCTTGTTGTGAGGTACTGAAAGTAAAGTTAAAGTTGTGACCTCCTTGATGTGAGGTACAAAAGAAAAGTTAAAGTTATAACCTCGGTGGTCGTTGGTCTCAATTCTTACACAAGGGAAGCATCATGTTTATGATCTCATGATTAATGATGTTGGTAGGAACACTAAAGTTTATAAGATAAGGAAAGTTAAGGAACAAAGATAAAAGTTAAGTAAGAAATGAATGTTTATAGGATGTTGATAATTGAAAGTTTATAATTGAGCATAAATGAAACCATGCATTTTAATTTTGCTTGTTTTCCTTGTTATGAAATATTTATATGTTATGAAAAACATTCTAAGAAATGTTTTACGTTAAATGTTTAGGAAAAACATTTTTATGTTTACAAAAAAAGGTTTATGAAGGACTTTTTATGAAAAACATTTAAGAAATATTTTATGAGAAACGTTTATGAAAAATGTTTTAAGAGAAAAGATTTTATGAGAAAAGTGTATAAGGCATGTTTCACTGATTTGTGAGATTGTGTTTGAATTTACTGAGTGAAAGATCATTAAAAATTCCTTCATGTTGTAGGTAGTCCTACGGATGACCAATAGGACCTATTTGAAGGGCTTGATGCTACGGAAGACAAATGCAAAGATTGGGTATGGATACCACTACAGTATGCTTTTGCTACTCAAAGAAAAGTTTTTTCCACTATTTGATTTTGTGTTCTCAAAGTTTTAAGAAAAGCAAAGTTTTAAAAAATATTTTCAATGTTTTAAGATATATTTTACGAAATGTTTTATATAATTATAAAGTTAATTTTTAAGCTATGATTCAGCTGATGTTTCTTATTAAGTTTTACGAAACGATTTGAAGTTATTTTAAAGTTAAGTGTTGAGCAATGTCTCAAATAAGTTGTAATAGAAATCGCAACAGCTTTTATGAATATTTTAAAGTAAAAAGGGGAAAAAAGTATATTTTAGTATTTTTCTTTCTAAGTAAGTAAAATTAATGTTTAAGAAACAATGTTTAAGAAAGTTAAGTAACAGCCCGAAAAGGCGGGTCATTACATGTGATCTAACAAAGTCGACGGTGAATTTTTGTATTTATACAGTAAATATAGTATTTCCTGATAAATAGTATATTTAACAGCCGTCGACGATCTGACAAAGTCATTGGTGAATTTTTGTATTTACACAGTAAATACTGTATTTTCTGGTAAATATGGCATTTCTAAATAAATATTGTATTTTCTAACCGTCAACGCTCTGACAATGTCATAAGTAAATTTTTGTATTTACATGGTAAATATGGTATTTTTTGATAAATATTGTATTTCTTGATTGCTAGTGAATTTTTGTGTTACACGATAAATACGGTATTTTTGGGTAAATATTGTATTTCCCAATCACCAATGAATTTTTGCCCTTATATGGTAAATATGGTATTTCTCGATAAAATTGTATTTCCTAGCCAACAATGATGCCGACGAGAGAAGAGGATGAAAGATATAGAGGATAAAGAAGTAAAAGTATTTTTAAATTTTTGTTCTTATTTTCTCATAAAATATTACTCAATTTCTTATGATATGTTATAAACTATATAACATTATTTACTAAGTTTTAACTCAAATATGCTATTTTGCCTTATATATATATATATATATATTTTTTATTTTTTTTTGAGCTAACTTAAACTGATATTTATAATGGGAAACTATGAATTAACAAAATAGAAACTGTATTCTCAAAAAAAAAAAAAAAAAAAAACTGATATATAACGTCGTTTGTTTATAATTGCGTGTCCTTTTTTTTTTTTTTTCCTGTTTCCCAGGACGATATTTTTATGAAAATTATAGTTGCATTTACATTAACACTACTAAACGAAGGTGGAGCTTGGGAGCTGGAGGCCCGGTTCCGTCTTTTGTGTGTGTGTGTGTGTGTGTGTGTGTGTGTGTATGTAATGATTTGTCGAAAGCTGGTAACAAGAAGGGTTCTCTTATCTTAACATCCTGCAATTGAATCCAACCAAAACAGCATGTAGTTTCCATCCGAAACGACATGTATTTTCCATCTGAAACGACGTGTGGTTTATTTGTAACAAATTTGTCGAAGGCCGGTGACTGGAAGGGCTCATATCTTACAATCTTTAACATCCCGAACCCAACCGAAACGACATGTGGTTTTCTAGAGTGTTAAACGTAAAAACAATTCTTAACACAAACTACATAAAGTTCCAAACAAACGTATAAACAGAAACGTCATTGCACATAAAGCCATGTTTGAATATATCAACTCGTTGTTCAATTTGAAAAACGATACGTCTGTTTTTAGTGTAGAAAGCAATGTCGTTTTTTCACATGTGCTTGTACATTTAAAAAACATCTTCCTGCTTTTTGTGAGGAACGGAATCCGACGTAATGCCTGTAATTGTTTCTTGCAAACTGTATTTAGCTTCTTCTATTCAAAAACTGTTATGCGCTTGGCCTTTTAGACGGGTTTTTAGCCAAAGCTTCTGTGCGTGGCTTTCAAAAAGTGTTTTAATAAGGCTTTAAAACTTGTACAAGAATTTAATTAACAATTTTAAAGAGTCATTGTGTAAGTTTATTGGTTATTAAGGGATTAAAAATCATTTTTATTTGATTACTTTTTTTAGGGTTTTATTTGATTACTCTTTTGAATCCAACCACAATTTTTACGTCTCTTTTTCTGCATCCTGTCGGCAAAAACAACGGGTCTGGTCATAGCGTGATTGTTGAACTTCACAGAAAATTGCGCTGTTTGGCGTGAGTGGTTCCCACCACAATCTCAGTTATGAACAGTAAAAAGTTCTCACATGCTACAATAAAATTAAAAAATTTGCTACAGTAAAAAGTTCTCACATGCTACAGCAAAAATGGTTCCCACCACTCTTCCAAACACCCACTTACTATGCTTTCCCATGATACAAACGTTAAATTAAAAAATATATACATATAACAAAGTCAACAAATTGTAGAGTGTAAAAGTCAAATCAAAGTATATTTATGCGTGAATATGGAAGTACAAGAACATAAGGCTCTTAACTTTTTTCCTTTAGATAAATTATAAAGCACGATTCTCAAAAGTTACCGCGCAATAATAAATCATCAAACTTCAAAAATATTTTAGAACTAATTTTGATCTATTACTGTGCGGCATAATTAATCTATTTGTTATACAACGGCTAAAATTTGACTGGAATTCATCACATGCCACACATGCGCCGTCTAAGTGAGGGAAAATGGACTTTTCCCTTCGATACGGGATAGTTATGTGAAAAATGGTATTTCTTTTGCAGTTGGCGTTAGAGAATACGAGATTCTACCTCCAATGTTTTTCATCCCTTTTTTTTTAACAAATAACAAATGAAATAATTGATTTTGCAGCACAATAAGATCATGGTAAGTTTTGAGACGTTTTAAAAGTGGAAGAGTAAAAATCGAACTTGCCTAGAAACTTGAAAGTTCTGAGATCATTTTCTGTTTTACCCATGAATTCCTCATAATTTCTTACCCAAATAAAGCCAAACCCACTGAATCCTTGAGCCAATGGATTTCCAATCCACTTTTGCTAGTGTCGTTTCCCTATTTTTGTTTTGTTTTGAGATCTACGACGCGTTAAGCCGCCATCTTTGTTTTGGATAGATATATAAAAACAAAAAAGCCAGTCAAAACTCGTAATCAACGTCCCCAGATGGAACCCATTTAATTAAGTCCAACTTGATATCGTTTTTTCCCCGTACTCTCAAAAACTAAATTACCCCTATACCCTCTCACCAAACCCCGTGACTCCATTATTTCCTTCCTAATTAGAGAACACAATTGTCATTGAGCTCTCGTACCACCCACCCATCTCCACTGACTAAAGTCCCACAATAAATACACAACCTTGCTCAATATCAATTCTTCATCGTCATCATCATTAACATCAGAATCAAGCAAAGAATAAGAAGAAGAAGATTCAGAAAGAAAGGAATTTCTATTTTTTTTTAAATTTCAATGGAAGGTTTGATTCCGTACCTTATCCACGCGCTGAAGAGGGAGAGGCCGAGGAACAGCTACAGAAGCTCCTCGGAGAACTCCACCAGCCACGGGAGCTACCACCGGCTTCTGAGCGAATCCAGCCATAACTTTCCCGACGGATCGTCTCACCGGCGAACGCGATCGGAGTTCCAGCCGCCGCCGTCGTCGCTTGACTTCGCGGAGCGGCGATCGATGAGCGTCAGTAGAGGCGGCTTCCCGTCGCCTTCAGAGAACAGGAAGGGCTCTTCTTATTCTAGTTTTCAATTGTCTAATCTCGACAACGGTTCCTCCGCTCGTCGGAGGAAGATTGGTTCAAAGTGAAGGTGAAAAACGACGATCTTCTGTTCTGTTAATTTTATATTGTAGTGGTTTTTTTTCGCGTTTTCAGACTGGTCGGATTCTTTTGTGGAGATCGGTGTCGTTTGTTTAGGTGGAGTGGAGGTCCATAGAAGTTGATGGATTTTCGCTTGTAATCAATTTGTAATAACATTTGGAATTTGTAACACCGCATTTTCTTTTTTTTCTTTCTTTTTTTTTTTTTTTCCAGACTGGTAGGATTCTTTTGTGGAGATCCGTGTCGTTTGTTTAGGTGGAGTGGAGGTCCATAGAAGTTGATGGATTTTCGCTTGTAATAAATTTGTAATAACATTTGGAATTTATTTGCAATACCGCATTTTCTTTTTTTTCTTTCTTTCTTTTTTTTTCTTGACGTACTATATTTGTTGGTTTTTTTTTTTTTTTTTTGGCAGATTAAGCGTTGAATGGCATCTCCGTCAACAATCAAACATTATAAAACTTTAAATAACTACAATAAAAAACAAAAAAATTATTACCATATATAATTTTATAATTTTTAAATCATTTTAGTCAATAATCAAACAGTATAAAACTTTATATAACTGTAAAAAAAAAAGTAAAAAAATTCTTATTATATATAAATTTTATAATTTTTAAAAACTCAACTTCTAAACAGTATAAAACTTTATATAACTGTAAAAAACAAGTAAAAAAATTCTTATTATATATAAATTTTATAATTTTTAAAAACTCAACTTCTAAACATGGTAAGTTACAATAAGTTTAGGATGATCACATTACCCGAAACAAAGTTTGTGTTGACCTTAAATGTAGAGGATAATTGTGGCTCTCCCAGGAGAAAATGACTGGGTGTAGTTATTGATTATTGAGTATTGATTAATTTTAAGTTGAACGTAATGTGTATTGATTATTGTGGCATCCCAATTTTCTACGCATTTCCATCAGTGTCTTTTCAAAGAACAAGAGGACACGGTAAACAACCATGATTGACATTTTTTCCCTATTCATACTATAATACTTCTGGACAATATTTCCTGAAAAATGCTAGACTTGTTCTTTCTCCTTCTCACTCTCTTAATTAGTGATGCAAGAATGGGTCAGCCTAGCCCGACCTGGCTTGTTCTCTTGAGGCTCACACGAGCCACAGGTCGGGCTGGGCTGCAGGCGAGGCTAAGTCAGGCCCGTCCATATTAGAATCACCTTGGTCTGGCTCAACCTATGGGCCAATTTTACGTGGGTCGTGTTAGGTTGGACCGTAGGCCTTGATTGGGCCGGCACATCTTGGCTCATCATAGGTTTAGATGGACCAGCCCATCTAAGCATGCAATTTTTAATTTTTAATTTTTTAATTTTTAAACAAGTTAATAAATATAAAAGTTTGAATAGTCAAGGGAAATATAAAAAATGATATTTTATTTACGATTATCTCATTAAAAACCCTTCTAAGGAAAACTCAATAGGACAAAACCTTGCTTTTGTTTTTATATTCAATGGATATATAAAGAAAAGGGAAAGATTATGATGAGACCCTCCTAAAACGTCTTATTGATAAGAACCTTTATTATTTTTATTTTTTGACCATCAAATTAAAATTCAATGGTATAAGATTTAGGTTTCACATAAACAAAAATAAACCCAATCTTGTCCTTGTTGGCAGGGGAAAGGTATTCTAGCAGAAGGATCACGACCTTTATGAAGGTGGTGGTGACAGATCGTGACCAAAGCTCCTTACGATTCCATAGCGAGCAACATCGCGAGACTGCAACGGGTGCAAAAGTCATGCGGATCTTTGCAAGGGTGGAGGAGTAGCAGATCGATGGCTGACGAATTTGCAATGGACTCGACCTTCACATGATCTCCGTCTGTTGCAACTCGCAACATCCCAATGACGTTCAAAACTCCCTCTTGGTGGCAACCCCAACTCAGTCATTATAGTTTGTTACAAGGTTGCAATCTCAGTTACGACCTTCGTTGCAATCTAGGTCACCGAGAGCATGCCATATTCCACCAACAGCTACTACTAACTCCACAATATTTGTTTCAGTTAACGGTTTTTTTTTTCAGAGGTAAATTTTTATTTTTTATTTTTGGTTTTTTTAATAAATCAGGTGTATTTAGGCTTATGTAATCAAAGATAAGTTTTTTTTTTTTATTTTTAACCATTAGATTTGAATTGGATGGCACAAAAAGGTTCTTATCAAGGAAAGCTTTTTGTGAGTCTTATTTGTTGAAAAAATAGTACGCAGCAGAATTTTAAAATTTTTATATTAGAGTATTTTCTAAAACACAAGTTTGATGCACTATATGAATAAATTAACTAGATCTTACTAACCTTTGTGTGCCAAAAAGCTCCTATGATCCATGAAGAGAAGTAATGTTCTAGAAGTACCTTAACCAACTGGCCTTCTTTGCTATGCTCTGTCCACAATCGAAGTGAGTGTGGGCTCACGCTGTTCAGCTTTTCGCCAGGTGGCTCTCCTTCTAACCAATTGAGAAATACCCAAAGCTATAATTCGTGATTTGTGAATGATAGCTCTTTTGTGAATGATAGCTCTTTAGGGAGTTTTAGAGTCTCACTAACAAGTCTCACTCTAGATTTCTTAACTGATCTGAATAATAACGAGTCTCACTGCCCTTTATATAGAGGTTGGGCCCAAGAGCCAGTCCGAATCAATATCTGATAAAATTTCTATGAAAACGATTGATCCTTTTATTGCCCGATCGGCGGGCCAAACTAGCAGATCGGCCTGTTGATCCTCCTCAACTAGTTAGCCGAACTTAAAGACTGGCCTGCTGAACTTGCAATAAAAGGTTTCATGCGAATCTTTATTTCCCACCTGAGATTCTAAGGATAGAGCCTTAGTTTGAATTCAAATAACCCAATAGAAAAGTTATCTAATTAAGATAGTCATATCTAGATAATCTCTAAGAAAATAAATATTCCTAATAATTTAACAAGTTTATCTTGAATTTATTTATTCAAAATTAAATTCAACAGATAAACAGATATGAATTATTTGATCCTGATAATTTATCAAGTTTATCTTGAATTAATTTTATCACAAAATTAATTCAACCGATAAACAAACATGAATTATCTAATATTACCGAATTTCAACAAGTCTGATAAATTTGACATAAGTCACCAATTATTAGAAAAGCACATCGTATCGTTACAGGATTTTTAAGAGCTAGCAAAAGGGACCAAATGGACCTATATAGTTCAAGCTCTCGATAATTATGAAACCCAATATCTCAAATATACATTTCATAATTATCAACTACAACGCTACTCTATTAAAAGCTTAGAGCTACACTCTTGAACTATATAGAATTACGAAGCCCAAATAGTTAAGTCTCCATGACATATTAGTGTATCGTATCCCCATAGGATTATCCATAATCGGCTTAAAGACAAGTTTTTTCTTACCTTCTCGATTATTTTTATCTTACATTCTATTATCTCACCATCGAAAAACTTACCATCCAAAGATAGTATACCATTTAGTTACACCTATGTATCCAAATAGTTGAGCACTTCAGTTTTTCAATTATAGGATAACGCATATAAGAGATATCAACTACTCCTAAAGAGGAACTATGAATTCGATGTCTATGAATAGCAGGTCTACGCTATCAAGAGTCATGACTCTAACGTACCAGTATGCGTACTACTATCTAAATGTGGATGTCATCCTTTGATATATTAAAAGACACAAGTCAAGACAATGAGCCCACTATTCATATCAAGATTAAGATATAATATATATAATTGTATAAAGTGAATTGATTTACTGAGACAAAATTATTAATCTAAATCAATTCACTTTATGTCTCAATCCAACACATCGTCACCTATAACAATGTGTCAATGTTTCTATTCGCAAAATCCACCTCCGATGGTTAAGACAAACTATCTCTCATTAGGAATATAGACAACATAACAATCTTTGCATGGATAAAGTGCCTAACTTTATTCCCTTGATTGCGGATGTTATGATTTAGACTATCACCTTAAGAATCCTGTCTTCCACATAATCTTTTCATCATATGCCCTAATTCTTAAATGTTTAGACCAACAGTCTTAGACTTTTGTTTGCTTAGCATGCATTCAACTCATATGAATATAAATAGGACAAGATTTGGTATATAAATAATAAATAAATTCTTTATTGATAAAAATATCTCTAAAAATATATTATATTTTTACTCCTTAGGGCACATACGTCTAACATTATTGTAGTTTTTCCCATAAAGAAAAAGAAACAAAAAAAAAATTAAAAACAAAAAAGGAAAAATGAACAAAATGTGAAAAAAAGAGACGTTGTTGTCTGTGATTGCCAAAAAATTGTAAAGAGTTTTTTTCTTTTGTATCATTACAGTGGCATCCACCCAAAATTTTCTAAAATAACGTTGGGTAATATGATTTGAACAATAATTGAATCGTGAAAGTTTACGAATATCAGAGAGTGGCAGTGTTGTAATAAAAAGATAAAACAATGGTCTATAAGTATGTTTCATTTTTATGGAAAAGTGGAATGATACGTGGTAGTAGGAGAACGTAAAAAATGACAGAGAGAGTTCTTGTGAGGGGATTAACCCAAACGGGTACTAGCGAGGACTTCTAAACATAAAGAAAGCAAGGACTATGGTCTGTGAATCATGTGTTTTTTTAGTAGTTAATATGCTGGATATAAAAAATTATTATTATTACTAGCCTACTAAATATCGCAAGTAATTTACAAAATATAAAGTAAAGTGATGTAGACGGTGAATTGTCATCTCCCTTTGGTGAAAGTTATCTTTTATTTTTTTTGAAATATTTTAGGCTATTAGATGAAAACAAAAACAGCTTTTGTCACATTATTTGTATTAAAATTTCGGATTAATTTCAAGACTATTAAAATTTTTGGGTTAATTTTTAAGAAAGTTATCTCATATTGTTTCTGTAACTTAATTTGAAGCAAATCCTCGAGCATATCATAAGTTAAAATTTTTGCACTTCTATATTTGAAATAAAAACAGAGAAGACTAATGTGAGAAATGAATTGTATTTATCATAATCCGTTCAGGAAATTATAAAGGGATTTATAGATCCTTGACAGGTTATTTTAGGAAATAATTTCCCTATATTAAAAGTGAATCAAAATAATTGCTGACCCTAATCTTAACAGCTAATCCTAATCTTTTGACAACTAATTACATGATAATTACATATCAATTACAAATAATACAAATTGATTACAAAGTTGACTCAATCTTCCAACACTCCCCCTGGCACGAAGACATCATCCATTGTGAGCTTGCCAACAAAACTCTCGAATTGAACTTTGTGACATCTTTTGGTGAGGATGTCTGCAACTTGACTAGTGGTCAATATATAAGATATACGTATCACCCCACTATCCAATTTCACCTTGATGAAACGCTTGTCTATCCTAACATGTTTTGTTCTATTGTGTAGAACACAATTGTGAACAATTGAGATTACAGCCTTGTTGTTGCAATAACCTTGATAGGTGATGGTGTAGGAACCTTTAATTCTTCCAATATTCTTCTAATCCAAAGAACTTCATAGAATCCAAGTTCCATTTCATGAAATTTTGCCTCTACACTGCTTCTGGCTACTACATTCTGCTTTTTACTTGTCCAACAAACCAAATTGCCTCCAACAAATGTACAGTAACCAGAAGTAGATCTTCTGTCAATTAACACTATCTGCCCAATATGCATCAGTGTATGTAACGACCAACCCCCTAGGCGGAAAGGAGGAGAAGCCGCCACACCTCGTCGTTCGTTGTTCATGCGAGCCTACTATATGATAGGCTAGTTTGACCTTGCTTGACTAAAACAAAACTATGGAAAAAATAATCATGTCTTAACTCAATCTTAGTGCGAAATATGTCATATCATTAGTAGCGGAATGTTAATATTACAATTCTTATACAAAAGCTAAAAATCCCATAAAATCATCTTAGGCATCAATCCTTAATTTTCTAGTCACATCAAAGAAACACTAGAAATAAATATAGCATCTTAGACTCGTCATGAGACTTTGGACCATTCTTACTCAATCATTTAAATCCTTAGCTTGGAAGCTCACCTGCATCACGAGAACTATATAAGCACATAGCTTAGTAAATAAACCACAGTAGTTCCACATGAAAATACCTACTTTTCATAAACATTACTTTTAGGACCCGTAGTATAATGTTAATCCCAAGCCATCAAAAACCATAACATGAACATAGATGGTCCCTATCTTGGAATTTGCTTCCTCAGGGATTTGACCTTAGAACATGAATAAGATGGACAGTTCATGACAACAAAAGAGTTCACATTATACTCATGAAAATCATAAAAACATCATTAAACATATTCATCATTGAAACATACATAGCTTTAAAACATGATTTAAAACATACCACTGTTCAAGTGATATAATGGAGGGTATACTTACGCAATCCGTTTAATCATAATCAACTTATGTTCTATACAACATCTTCCTTTCATTCTTCACATCACATAGTAGTGCTCTTCATATTTTGAGGAACGGTATCTATTGAAAATCTCATGGTTCACATCTCCATGCTTATTCTCTCTTAATGCATATGTCTCCTTAAAAATATTGTGTTTTCCTTAATCTATCTCTTTATTTCATTCCTCTCTTCCTCATGGTTCATCCCCTTACTCTTTAAGTCTCACATAAACATCCTTCTTTCTAATTCTAACTCTTTTATTCTTTCATCTTCTCTCACTCTCACTCATAGCAGCATCTAAAGAAAAAGAAGAAGAAGAAACGTGCAGCAAGATGGGTTTGAGAGGATTTGTAAGAGATATGAAAGAAAAGAGCAATTTGGGTGAGAAATAAGGAAATGATGGGATGCGAGAATAATAACTAGTATATAACAAGTGTTATGTCAAGATGAAGTGTATCCATAAAATGTATAGAGAAATTGGAGAAATAGTCAATAAATAAGTGGAAAACATACCGATGATGTCTTGACCAATCATAGATTGCTTTTTTAAAATAATACAATTTGATAATAATTAATAATAGTGGGGTAATATGATTATACTATAAAGCTTGCAGGAAAATGTCATAGTCTACTCTGTAGATAAGAATCTTATCACATCACTCTTATTTAAGGCACTCATGGCAATAAAAGAGAATGTTGTCCATTTGCAATCATCAAACCATACAACTCTCATTTATAATATTATATATGTAAGACATATAAGACCACATATATTACACTTTACCAAGTATGCACTTACTCGACATCATCAAGAAAGTTTTAACTAAACATAATATAATATTTTAACATAAACTAGTACCATATTAGTCTTTTCCCACTACCTTCATCAATACACAATACATTAATATATTATAATATCAATTAATGCAATACCCACATAATATGGACCACTCAAGACAACTAAAGAAATTGTTGCCCATTTCTTACATCCAACCGTTACATAACATATTATAATATACCATAATAATGACTTGATATATATATTTGAATTAATTAATAAAATGTAATACACACAAGGTAAATTAAAATCATTGCATATGATAGAATTCGACAACATCAAAATATTACAACATCAAAGTCAACTAAAGATAAAAGCCTTGAAGTAAACTTATCCAAATTATAGCATTCCATCTAAGCTTCTGGTTTAAAAATTGGGGTGTTACAGTGTAGGCCTCTATTTGTAGATATCCTCTATTTTTGAAGAGGATTCCCTTTCCAAGAGTCCCTTTGAGGTATCTAAGAATTCTAAAAACGGCTTCAAAATGAGCAGTTCCATGTGAGTGCATGAACAGGCTTACCACACTTATTGCAAAGGCTATGTCTGGCCATGTGTGAGCTAAATAAATTAGTCTTCCAACTAATCTTTAATACCACACCCGATCTACCACTTAGCTAGTAGCAGTTGGCCCTAGCTTTAAATTGGGCTCAATTGGCATGTCTGCAGCCTTGCAACCAATCATACAAGAATTAAAAAAGGGGCGCGCTTCAATAAGAAATAAGTTTAACAAGTTTATTCAATTTAATATTGTTTCTATAGCTAAATAAGTATGTTTTTCACACAATAAGTGAAAAGGGGGTGTGGTTAAATGAGAAATAAGTTTTAACAATATTTTTCAAATCATTATTGCTTATATAGCTAAATTTGTGCATTTTTTATGCAAGAATTAAAAAGGGGATGTGCTTCAATAAGAAATAAGTTTTAACAAGTTTTTCCAATTTCCTATTGTTTTAATGGCAAAATTAGTGTGTTTTTCTCATAAGTGAAAAGGAGCATGTTTAAAAAAGAAATAAGTTTTAATTAGTTTTTCAATTCATAAATGTTTTTATGCTAAACTTAGAGAGTTTTTTCACACAATAATTAAAAAAGGGGAGTGCTTCATTAGGAACAAAGTTTAACGAAGTTTCTTCAACTCACTATTGTTTCAATAGCTAAATTGGTGTGCTTCCATGCAAGAAGTGAAAATGAGGCCTGCTTAAATAAGAATTAAGTTTAAATAAGTTTTTTCAATTCACTATTATTTCTATGACTTAATTAATGTGTTTTTCACACAAGAATTGAAAAGTGTGTGTGCTTTAATAAGAGCTAAACTTTAATTCATTTTTTTTCAATTCACTATTGTTTCAATGACTAAATTAGTATGTGTTTCTAGTATGAAGTGAAAAGGAGCATGCTTCAATAAGAAATAAGTTTTAAATAGTTTTTTTAATTCACTAATGTTTCTATGGCTAAATTAGTGTGTTTTTTCACACAAGAATTGAAAAGAAGGCATGCTTAAATAAGAAATAAGTTTTTAACAAGTTTTTCAATTAAATATTATTTATATGGCTAAATTCATGTGTGTAAAAAATTAGTTTTAACAAGTTTTTTAATCAATTCATTATCGTTTGTATGGCTAAATTAGTTTCTTTTTTTTTTTATTATTGTGTATGGCTAAACTAGTGCTTTTTTCACTCAAGATTTGTAAAGGGAGCATGTTTTAAAAAAATTTTAACAAGTTTTTTCAATTAACTATTGTTTCAATGGCTAAATTAGTGTGTTTTTCACGTAAGAAGTGAAAATAGGCTTGCTTAAATAAGAAATAAGTTTTAAATTGTTTTTCAATTCACTAATGTTTCCATGCTTAAATTAGAGCATTTTTTCATATAATAATTGAAAAGGGGCGTGCTTCAATAAGAAATAAGTTTTAACAGTGTTTTTCAATTAAATATTGTTTGTATAGCGAAATTAGTGTGTTTTTCATACGAGAAGTGAAAATAAAGTATGCTTAAATAAAAAATCAGTTTTAACAAGTTTTTTAATTCACTTTTGTTTCTATGGCCTTTTCAATTCATTATAGATTCTATGGATAAATTAGTGCTTTTTTACACAAAAATTAGAAGGGAACGTACTTAAATAAGAAATAAGTTTTAGCCAGTTTTTTTAATTCACAATTGTTTAAATGGCTAAATTAGTGTGTTTTTCTAGCAAAAAGTAAAAAGTGGCATGCTTAAATAAAAATTAAGCTTTAAATAGTTTTTCAAATCACTAATGTTTCTATGCCTAAATTAGTTTTTTTTATTTTTTATTTTTACACAAGAATTGAAAAGGGGGCATGCTTCAATAAGAAATGAGTTTTAACAAGGTTTTTCAATTAAATATTGTTTCTATCGCTATATTAGTGTATTTTTCATGCAAGACGTGGGAAAAAGGTACGCTTAAATCAAAAAATTAGTTTTAACAAGTTTTTTCAATTTATTATTGTTTATATGGCTAAATTAGTGTATTTTTTTAAACAAGAATTGAAAAGGAGGCATGCCTTATTAAGAAATAAGTTTTAGCCAGTTTTTTTAATTCACTATTGTTTCAATAGCTAAATTAGTGTTTTTTTAAGACAATAGTTGAAGAAGGGGCATGCAAGTTTAAACAAGTTTTTACAATTTACTATTATTTCTATCCCTAAATTAGTGCCTTTTTTCATACAAGAAATAATTTTAACAAGTTCCTTCAATTAAATATTATTTCTATGGCTAAATTAGTGTGTTTTTCACACAAGAAATGAAAAAGAAGGTATGCTTAAATAAAAGATCAGTTTTAACAAGTTTTTTCAATTCATTTTTGTTTCTATAGTTAAATTAGTGCACTTTTTCATGCGAGAATTGAAAAGGGTGCATGCTTCAATAAGAAATAAGTTATAACTAGTTTTTTAATTCACTAATGCTTCTATGCCAATATTAGTGCGTTTTTTCACACAAGAATTGAAAAGGAGTTTTAACAAAGTTTTTCGATGAAATATTGTTCCTATGGCTAAATTAGTATGTTTTTCACGCAAGATGTGAAAAGAAGATATACTTTCAGTAAAAAATCAGTTTTATTTAGTTTTTTAATTCACTATTATTTCTATGACTAAATCAGTGCGTTTTTTCACACAAGAATTGAAAATGGAGGGTTCTTCAATAAGAAATAATTGTTAATAAAGTTTTTCAATTAAATATTGTTTCTATGGCAAAACTAGTATATTTTTCACGCAAAAACTGAAAACGAGGCATACTTAAATAAAAAAATGATTTTTATTAAGTTTTTTCAATTTACTATTGTTTCTATAGTTAAATTAGTGTGTTTTTTACATAAGAATTGTAAAGAGAGTGTGCTTCAATAAGAAATAAGTTTTAACAAGTTTTTTAATTCACTATTATTTCTAGTAATAAATTAGTATGTTTTTCACACAAAAATTGAAAATGGGTTATTCTTCAATGAGAACTAAGGTTAACAAGTTTATTCAATTCAATATTGTTTGTATGGCTAAATCAGTGCATTTTTTCACAAAAGAATTGAAAAGGAAGCATGCGTCAATAAGAAATAAGTTTTTACAAGTTTTTTTATTTCACTCTTGTCTCAATGGTTAAATTAGTGCGTTTTTTCATAGATGAATTAAAGAGGGGACGTGCTTCAATAAGAAATAAGTTTAACAAGTTTATTCAATTAAATATTGTTTCTATAGCTAAAAAAGTGTATTTTCCACACAAAAAGTGAAAAAGTGGGTGTAGTTAAATGAGAAACAAGTTTTAACAGTTGTTTTCAAATCATTATTGCTTGTATAGCTAAACTTGTGCGTTTTTCACACAAGAATTAAAAAGGAGGTGTGCTTCTCTATGAAATAAGTTTTAATAATTTTTTCCAATTCCCTATTATTTTAATGGCAAAATTAGTGTTTTTCTTATAAGAAGTGAAAAAATGGTGTGCTTAAATAAGAAATAAGTTTTAATTAGTTTTTCAATTCACTAACGTTTTTATGCTTAACTTAGAGAGTTTTTTCACACAAGAATTAAAAAAAGGACATGCTTCATTAAGAAATGAGTTTAACAAGTTTTTTCAATTCACTATTGTTTCAATGAGTAAATTGGTGTGTTTTCTACGTAAAAAGTGAAAAGGGGGTATGCTTAAATAAAAACTAAGTTTTAATAAGTTTTTTCAATTCACTATTGTTTCTAACTTAATTAGTGCTTTTTTCATACAAGAATTGAAAAAGAGGTGTGTTTTAATAAGAACTAAGTTTTAATAAGTTTTTTCAATTTACTATTATTTTGATGGCTAAATTAGTTTTTTTTCTCGTAAGAAGTGAAAAAGAAGTGTGCTTAAATAAAAAATAAGTTTTAAATATTTTTCAATTCACTAATGTGTTTACGCTTAAATTAGTGCGTTTTTTCACACAAGAATTAAAAAAAAAGGTGTGCTTTAATAAAAAATAAGTTTTTAACAAGGTTTTTTAATTAAATATTGTTTCTATAACTAAATGAGTGCTTTTTTCACAAAAGAGGTGAAAAGTAGGTATGCTTAAAATAAAAATTAGCTTTAACAAGTTTTTTCAATTCCCTATTGCTTGAATGGCTAAATTAATGTGTTTTTTCGCCTAGGATTTGAAAAGGAGGTGTGCTTCAAATAAATTTTAACAAGTTTTTTCAAGTTACTATTATTTCAATGGCTAAATTAGTGTATTTTTCTCATAAGATGTGAAAACAGACGTGCTTAAATAAAAAATAAGTTATAAATTGTTTTTCAATTCACTAATGTTTCTATGCTTAAATTAGAGCCCTTTTTTATACAATAATTGCAAAGAGGTGTGCTTCAACAAGAAATAAGTTTTAATAAGGTTTTTCAATTTCATATTGTTTATATGACAAAATTAGTGTGTTTTTAATGCAAAAAGTGAAAATAAAGTATGCTTAAATAAAAAATCAGCTTTAATAGGTTTTTCAATTTACTTTTGTTTTTATTGCTTAATTATTACATTTTTCACACAAGAATTAAAAAAAAAGACGTACTTTAATAAGAAATAAGTTTTAACTAGTTTTTCAATTCACTATAGTTTCTAAACATAAATTAGTGCTTTTTCACACAAAAATTGAAAGTGAGCGTGCTTAAACAAGAAATAAGTTTTAACCAGTTTTTTCAATTCATAATTATTTCAATAGTAAATTGGTGTGTTTTTCTAACAAGAAGTGAAAAAGGACATGCTTAAATAAAAAAAAAAATTAAATCATTTTTCAAATCACTAATGTTTCTACACCTAAATTATTTTTTTTTTATTTTACACAAGAATTGAAAATGAGGCATGCTTCAATAAGAAATAAGTTTTAACAAGGTTTTTTAGTTCAATAATGTTTCTATGGCTATATTAGTGTATTTTTTACACGAGTTGGGAAGTAGGTATGCTTAAAAAAAAAAAGTTTTAACAATGAAAAAGTGATAATAAATTGTCAGAATTCAAAAACCGCTGAGCGCATAAGGCATACAATAAGTTGGTAAAGCGACACACTAATGTGAAGCAAAGACATGGAATCTGTGACAATAAAACAATTCAAACTGGGAATAAAAAAAGGAAAAGAAAAAAAGGGCATTATTTTATCATACTATCTTGCACAGAATACAGGCTCTGAATCCACTGTTGGCTGTGTTCTTCGAGTGTATTTGAGAAGCAAACCTTCTGAAGAAAGACCTGGCACGGATAAGTCCCTAATAAAGTGTCAAGCAACAAATAAACATGTTACCGCTTAGTTTAACAATAATAAAGGAAAAGAGAGATGATAAGAGAGATGTCAACAAGATCTATAGTTCAACCTGATATAGGGCTCTAGGTCCTTCCACTCCCATTTTTGGCGCTCTTTGAAAAGGATGGAGAAGCGCTCGGCAGGGGACGAGGGCAGAGACGAGACATTAAAGGCATGCACCCATGTCTCGACACCAAACCTTTCTGTCAAAACCTCACCTTCCAACATGTTGAAACTTGCTTGCATACATTCCGGCACCCTTCTCTTCCACTCCTCTGTGAACTTCTCCATCTTCATCTTCCCTTCTCGTAAGACTTCTCTTGCAAAATGCACACACACCTTCCTCTCATCCAGTTTCCACACACAATTGGTCTCCACACCTCCATTTACCTTATGACCATAGACACACAAACAATGTTCAGCGAGTTTGCGAGGAAACCCGTCTGACTGCAGCACATCCACAACCTTATCTCTGTCAAGTGCATCCAAAGACCAGTCATTCAAGAATGAATTGTGCAAGAGCATCCTCAGCATCATATCCATGTACTTTTCATCTACAACCCTCCAATACCCACCAATTTCCAAGGCCGAAAGTGCTTGTAATCCAGACCTCAGTTCATCATCACTAGCTTGGACTAAGTTAGTAAGATCTTCCCAATTATATAGTCCTCTCTCTGCTTCTTCCAAGCCCTCCATTTCTATATCCTCTTCAGACCTGTAAAGGTTCTTACAGAGGAGAATCTTCAGCTTGTCAAGTTTGGGAGTGATCTCAACGATCTCCATGTTACCCGGTGCAACTTTAATGACAGATGCAATGGGTAGCTGATTTTGATCTTTCTGATTGCAATCTACTACATCGGCAGAAAATTCCGATTGATTTGATGGAGGGATAAGGAACACGGAGTTGGAAGTACCAACAAATTTGATTGCATAAGTTTTTGACTGAGTGCAAAGGACTGCATCTTCATCAGGCTGACCTCTTACAACTACCCTATAAAAAAGAAAAAAGCCTTCCATTAAAACTTCATGAAAAACTAAAAATTAGGATATCAGCAAGTATGAACGAAAGGACAATTTTCTAGTGAAGTAGAAAAAGAATGCCCTATCAATGCGTGTTTTTCAATCGTCAAATTTTCATCTAATTGAATAAAATTTAAATATTGTTTGATTATGACGTGACCAAATGTTCTGAAACGCGTATTCCTTTCCACAAGAGCATCCTAAAGGAAACTATTATTGCTCACCTTTGATGTAAAATGTCAGGGAGAAGTTTCTCATCAAGCTCAAGTAGCATTATATCATGATGAGGACCAAAGAGAGGATGATACGTAATAGCAACTGAAGAGCTCTGATGAAGATTTAGAACTGCTTCTGCTGCTCTGCATTCTAGATGCGCTTTTTCCATCTAAGACACACAAAAATAAAATTCTTAATAGAAATTAAGGAAAACTCCAATAGTATGACCAAGTAACTATAGGCCATTTAGAACCTAATTGATACCACAAAATTATAGTTCAAACTAACTTTACTAGAGTGTTTTCTCTGGCAAAATTTGATTTTCAAACCAACTGGTTTGAACTACAATTCCAAACTGTCCATTAAAACTCGAAATTACGTGACGCATAATTATATCAGAATAGTTCTTTATTTTTTATGTAATTAGGAATTTATGTTATTTTAGAAATGGGTTAGTTTCCAAACTGATAATATTGGATACGTATATTGTTCTGCATCACGAAGACAAGATGATCAACAGTTTCTCTTGGAAAAAGTGTTAAACTGTTGTTTTATTCTAATGGCATGAAATAATGTTTCAGATTCTGCTTCTCTCCGTCAATGTTACACATAAAAGAACTCAAACACCAAAAATCAAATCGTTTATCATCCCTATAGCTTAAAACTTCACAACTCAGTAAACAGTAGCCCCGATCTAATTATAGTGTATTTTTGACACTAAGCTTCCCTTTGAGAAAAAGGTTGGAACCAGTTTTTATGCTTTCAACTACTTTTGCTATAGTGTTTTCTCTTATAAAATTTAAACCAAAAAACAGTTTTAACCATAAATAAAGTGTTCAAACCATTTTTCCAAACAGATGTTAGGACTCACTGTTTTAGGAGTAATAGAGTTTTAATCTCATGGGATTAAATAAGGGTAATCTCGTACCGCTACCATCTTAAGGGAGTGTTCTGAAACTAAACAATCACATCGTGTAAAAGTTTTCCCCAAATTAAGGCAATAAAAGAACAATCATCTGCTTTAATCTTGATTAAGAACATATAATCAAAATACAATCTTGAAATTGATGAAATACAAAAAGACCCATGGAAAATCACATAAAAGACACGAAACCGGTTTCTCGATAGCCAAACAGAAAATTTATAAGAGAGAAGGGAAATTCGCCCAAAATGGAAATTAATTCAATCATAAATTACTGCAAACGTTTGAATATAGAGATAAATGAGAGGAGATGATGATTTACTTACATGGGAATCGAGGAGCAGCTAAAGATTGAAGAATTCGCCAGAGAAAACGCCAGCGATTTGCTTTGTCTGCGGAAGAGGGGTCTCGTCGTTTCTGTTTGTGGCGTACACCAATTTAGCGCGCTGGTTTCCACTTTCTGATTTCTTTTCCCGCCAAAGGAAAGAGCCCCTACTTTTATCTTTATTATTGTGATTAAGAAAATTATCCCATTTCATTGTTTTTATAGCCGTAACAAATAAAATACTTCAAAAATAACATAATTTCTGATTTTTTTTAATAGTTTTACGTGAGGTTGTTCTAGTTATCATAGAGATAGAACTACCAACATCACAATATTGTATTCCATAATTATTTGTAGTAGTAGTAGTAATAATAGGTACTTTTGCTAATTACTGATGTAACAATGAAGACTAGTTTTATTTTTAAAATATATTTCTTACTGGTATTATAAGATTAATCTTCTCATTATTTTTTGTTTTGTGTCTCCTTATGTCCTCATTGAGTCACTGCTTTCTAGGGTGTTTGAGAAGTGTAGTTAAAACTAATAGTTAGAATCAACTTTGGTTAGACACATAACAGCATATTTTGCTTTTTATTATATGTGTTAAAAGCTTTACACTGTTTATTGTTTATTGGTTAGAACCAATTAAAACCAAAACACCTTTTTTGTTTTAGTCAATCTTTTAGAACTATAGAGTTCTAAGGAAACTAATACCAGGGACGTCCCCTTTGAAACAATAACATTTTCTCTCGCTCTTTTTGACAAAGAATATGAAGCTATTGTTAGGATAATTAATTTGTAAACGATGCTAACACAATTTATTCCACTCATAGTTTAGTAGTTATAACATTTAAATATCTAAAAATAAAATGTGAAATTATTTCTCTATCATGTGTTGGAATGCTTGTACTTGGAGGTTATGTAACCTATATGGATATATTCATTTTATTAAATAATTTAGTATTTAGTTAATTAATTTTTTACTACTTGTCTTTGATCTTTCGCGAAAAATCATTCCTACAATACACGTAAAAATAAAAGATAGTATATATCTCATTTATTTATATAACAATTACTTTAAAGATATTTAACATGTGATCATGATGGATCTGAGACTAATTTCAAAAGTAGCACAAATAAAATAATTTATAAACAAATAATAAGAAGAAAAATTCTAATTTTTTTAAAAGGATTTCAATTAAATATTATTTCTATGGTTAAATTAGTATGTTTTTTATACAAGAAGTGAAAAAGAGGTATGCTTAAATAAAAAATAAGTTTTAAGTTTTTTCAATTCAGTATGGTTCCTATGGCTAAATTAGTGCATTTTTCACACAAGAATTGAAAATGGGGTGTGCTTCAACAAGAAATAAGTTTTAATAAGTTTTTCAATGTACTATTGTTTCTATGCTTAAATTAATGTGTTTTATCACAATAGAATTGAAAGGGGGCATGCTTCAATAAGCAATAAATTTTAATAAGTTTTTTTCATTCACTATTGTTTCAATGAATTAGTGTGTTTTCCTTGCAAAAAGTTAAAAGGGACGTGCTTAAATTAAAAACAAGTTTTAAATTGTTTTTCAATTCACTAATATTTCTATCCCTAAATTAGTTCGTTTTTTTCACACAAGAATTGAAAAGGGGGCGTGCTTAATAAGAAATAAGTTTTAACAAGGTTTTTAAGTTAAATATTGTTTCTATGGCTAAATTAGTGTATTTTTTGTGCAAGAGGTAAAAAGTAGGTATGCTTAAATAAAAAATCAGTTTTAACAAGTTTTTTCAATTTCCTATTATTCATATGGTTAAATTAGTGTGTTTTTTTACAAACAAATTGAAAAGAGACTTGCTTCAATAAGAAATAAGTTTTAACAAGTATTTTAATTAACAATTGTTTCTAGTAATAAATTAGAGCCTTTTTGCCACACAAGAATTGAAAAAGGGGTTGTTCTTCAGATGAAAAAGGGGTTGTTCTTCAGTGAGAACTAAGTTTAACAAGTTTATTAAATTTAATATTGTTTCTATGACTAAATTAGTTCTTTTTTTCACACAAGAACTGAAAAAGGGGCATACTTTAATAAGAAATAAGTTTTACAATTTTTTTTTGTTTCACTCTTGTCTCTATGCTTAAATTAGAGCGTTTTTTCATACAAGAATTTAAAAGAGGTGTGCTTCAATAAGAAATAAGCTTATCAAATTTATTCAATGCAATATTATTTCTATGGCTAAATAAGTGTGTTTTTCACACAAGAAGTGAAAATGGCGTGCATTTAAATGAGAAATAAGTTTTAACAATTTTTTCATATCATTATTGCTTATATAGCACAAGTAGTGCATTTTTTCATACAAAAATTGAAAAGGGTATATGCTTCAATAAGAAATAAGTTTTAACAAGTTTTTTCAATTCACTATAGTTTTAATGGCTAAATTAATGTGTTTTTCTCGTGAGAAGTGAAAAAGAACGCGCTTACATAAAAAATAAGTTTGAAATAGTTTTTCAATTTAATGTTTCTATGCCCAAATTAGTGCATTTTTGCATACAAGAATTGAAAAATGGGGCGTGCTTCAATAAGAAATAAGTTTTAACAAAGTTTTTCAATTAAATATTGTTTTTATGGCTAAATTAGTGTGTTTTTGATGGAAGAGGTAAAAAGTAGGTATGCTAAAATAAAAAATCAGCTTTAACAAGTTTTTCAATTTGCTTTTTATAGCTAAATTAGTATGTTTTTTATATAAGAATTGAAAAAGAGGCGTGCTTCAATAAGATATAAGTTTTAACAACTATTTTAATTAACAATTGTTTCTAGTAATAAATTAGTATGTTTTTTCACACAAGAATTGAAAAGGGTTGTTCTTCAATGAGAACTAAGTTTAACAAGTTTATTAAATTCAATATTGTTTATATGGCTAAATTAGTGTGTTTTTTCACACAAGAACTGAAACGGGGGCGTACTTCAATAAGAAATCAGTTTTATAATTTTTTTTATTCACTCTTGTCTCTATGGTTAAATTAAAGCGTTTTTTCATACAAGAATTTAAAAGAGGGCGTGTTTTAATAAGAAAAAAGTTTATCAAATTTATTCAACCCAATATTATTTTTATAGCTAAATAAGTGTGCTTGTCATGCAAGAAGTGAAAATGGAGTGCGTTTAAATGAGAAATAAGTTTTAACAATTTTTTTATATCACTATTGCTTATATAGCAAAATTAGTGCATTTTTTCATACAAGAATTGAAATGGTACATGCTTCAATAAGAAATAAGTTTTCATAAGCTTTTTTCAATTCATTATAGTTTCAATGGCAAAATTAATGTATTTTTCTCGTGAGAAGTGAAAAAGAACGCACTTAAATAAAAAATAAGTTTTAAATAGTTTTTCAATTGCTAATGTTTCTATGCCTAAATTAGTACATTTTTTCACATAAGAATTTAAAAAAGGGGCGTGCTTCAATAAGAAATAAGTTTTAACAAGGTTTTTTAATTAAATATTGTTTCTATTGCTAAATTAATATGTTTTTCACGCAAGAAGTGAAAAGGAGGTATGCTTAGATAAAAATCATTTTTAACAAGTTTTTTTAATTCACGTTTGTTTATTTGGCTAAATTAGTGCGTTTTTTTCACACGAGAATTGAAAAGGATGCTTGTTTCCATAAGAAATAAGTTTAAACTAGTTTTTCAATTCACTATGGACTTTATGGATAAATTAGTGTATTTTTCACGCAAAAATTAGAAAGGAAGCATGCTTTAATAAGAAACGTTTTAACAAGATTTTTAAATCCACTATTGTTTCAATTGCTAAATTAGTGTGTTTTTCTCAAAAGAAATGAAAAGGAGCGTGCTTAAATAAGAAATAAATTTTAAATAGCTTTTCAATTCTCTAATGTTTCTATGCCTAAATTAATATGTTTTTCACACAAGAATTGAATAGCGGGCGTGCTTTGATAAGAAATTAGTTTTAACAAGGTTTTTCAATTAAATATTGTTTCCATAGTTAAATTAGTTTATTTTTCATGCTAGAAGTGAAAAGGAGGTATACTTAAAGAAAAAATTAGTTTTAACAAATTTTTTCAATTCACTATTGTTTTGTGCCTAAATTAGTGCATTTTTTTTACACAAGAATTAAAAAAAGGGCGTGCTTTAATAAGAAATAAGTTTTTACAAGTCTTTTCAATTAAATATTATTTCTATGGCTAAATTAATGTATTTTTCACACAATGCTATAAACAATGCTCTAGAAAAGCTTAGAATTGATTAAGAGTGGTTTTAAGTACGAAAGATTAAAGCAAGAGCATTAAAACTCAATTTTGAATCCATTAAAGACTTTCTGCAAACTTTTGGATGTCAGGAAGAAGAAGCTCCAAATGACTTGTCATTGGGCTTTTTTTTATTTGTCCACTCCTAAAACGACTTCTCATTTTGGGTGATCAACTCACAAATGACATGGTGTTTAAGAAGTTTCGTTTAGTTTTTTTTTTTTTTTACATAGGAAATCTAAAAAATAAAATAATAGAGGAAATAGTTTCTTAAAATTAAAAAAATAATTTCTAAAATTCAAATAAAGTCTAAAATTTAAAATAAATCCCCCAAAATTCTAAAAGATTAAAAATACCACATCTAAACAAATAAAAATCTAAGTAATTCATCGAAATAGACAACTTACAAACAAAAATAACAATAATCATACATTGGGCACTTTATGTCGTTGAAACTTACTAGTCTATCCACTACAAATGTCATTAGTTCATAATAAACTTCATAATCACAAATATCAAAACATCATACAAAATATGCTTCTAAGTCATAATTTTCATTCTTATTGTCGCATAAAATCGTTAAACTTGTTTATCATCTGTTAAAGAAAAAGGCGGGCGTTACATCCTCACACCGAACCTTTCCCCACCAAGTTCCTTCGACATCGCAGACTCATTGGAACCCACCCCTACTGTTGTAGCCAAAGGAGGAAGGAATATTTTTATTAAAAAATGTCTAATTTTTATTTCTAATTGGTATTATTAATCAACATTATTTATGAGAGGACATTTAGGTCAAAATTTTAATTTTGCCTTTTTTCTAATTTATAATTGGTAGAGGGATGAAATTTAAACAATTTCTTAAATCTTAAGGACACCTTTGTAGTTTTTTAAAATAAAGAGATAAATCATGATATCAATAAAACTAAGAGGTATATTTTTGTAATTAATCTAATCTTTGTATTTATATAGAAATACAATCATTTCCAGTAATTTTTGTATTTATATGGAAATACAGTATTTATATCTTAATACCAAATTTCACAGGTCTGACAAGGTTGGTAGTAAATTTTTATATTTATATAAAAATATAGTATTTATATGTTAATATAATATTTTCCAACCACCGATGACATCATAGGAGTCGATGTCGTCCAGCATGGTTTTTGGTAAATTTTTATATTTATATAGAAATATAGTATTACATATTAATATTGTATTTCCTAGGTCCAGCATGATTGTAAATAAATTTTTGTATTCATAAAAACTACAATATTTACAATTAAAACAATCTTTCCTAGCCGTTGGCAATGAGTAAATTTAATTATTTGAAAATACAATATTAACATCTAAATACTATATTTCCTAGCCATCATTGGTGTTGACAAAGAGATAAACATGAGAGGAAAGGAGAAAAAGGTAAGGCATTTTGGGTATTTGCTTTTAATTTTTGATGAGATAAATCTGATTTCTCATGCTATACTATTTACTATACATTTTAAATACATATGATATTATTTACTAAATCTTAATGCTCTTTCTCCTAAGTATGAAAGCTGGCCCAAAAAATGGAAGAGATCTCGTGATGTGCAACATTGTTTTTGCTAAATTTTTATATTTATGTAGAAATATAGTGATTGCATAATAATATTGTATTTCTCGAGTCAGATAAGATTATCAATAATTTTTTGTATTTACATAAAAATACAGTATTTACATGTTAATATAATATTTCCTTGCTGTAGGTGACATAGCTAGTAAATTTTTTAATTGTTTAAAAATTCAGTATTAACATGTAAACATTGTATTTCCTGGCCATCACTAGTGTTGACGAGGGATAAGCATGATAGATGGAAAGGAGAAAAAGGTAAGGGAATTTTAGAGTTTTTGTTTATAAATTTCTCATGAGATAAATCTAATTTCTCATGATATATTATTTACTATACATTTTAAAAACATATGATCTTATTTACTAATTCTTAGCGCCCTTTCTCTCAAGTATGAAAGCTAGCCCAAAAAATGGAAGAGATCTCATGTACTAGAAGTTTGATTAAATTAGGTGGTGTACCAATTTTTTACTATCACTTTGGTATTCATCTTTTTTTTTTTCCTTCGATTCTTGCAATTTCTCCTAGCTAAAAGACCAAAATATATTTAAATAACACATATTGGCCTAACCCTAATTCAAAATACTTGGGAACAATAATGTCTTTATATTAATTGGAAGTGCTATGCAAACCTTTTTCATAAAAGTGATGAAATTGAAAAAACAATATAGCAAAAGTAGTATTTCTCATATTGACCGAGAAGTTAGGACATTGTGCAAACATATATATACATGAATGAGAAGCTTATAAAATAAATTTGTTCATTAAGTTATATAAATTCTAATATCCCATGTTTATACATTTCTTTTTAATTTGAACTAGATTAGGAATATTAAAAGTCTTCAATATATTTTTAGATTTTCTCTCTCAAGACCTCTCACTTCTTAGAGTTTCTTATTCTTGTATTATTTCATAAGTGACCTTTTTCTTCTTAGAGTGTCTTATTCTTATATTGTTTCACCTAATAGAAATGGTTATTACTACAAAAATCCTTTTAAAAGACGGGACGAGCTCTTTTTTAAAAGTAGTTCTTCATAAAACCATTATTAAATATATATAAAAACACAAAATTAAGAGCAAAAGGATGGAGCCCTTCAGATTTTGCTATTTTGTAGACGGTTTTTTTGCAACGCCTTGTTGTTTAGCAATTTTTAACAACTGTTTTGTTTTTAAGTTTTGTTATTTATATTTTTTAAAGATAGTTTTATCGTCGATCTTTAAAAAATAATAAAGAAAATAAATGCATGTTTACTAGTCTTTTAAAAAAAAGAAGATAGTCAATTTTGAAACCATCTTCAAAAAAAATTTTACAGTTTACACGCATTCTCAAATTGAAAGAATTGCACCTCCAAAAATATTGAAATAGGCCCTAAGCTTAAAATAAGGTGTTTTTTTTTTGGAACCGGTTTCCAAAAAAAAAAAAAAAATGATTGCCTCAAAAGACAAAACTAGTCTTTACTCTCTAGGGTTTACGTTTTTTGGACTCTTTTCCATCGTTCTGGCTTCGAGAGGTAGCCCCCAAATTTTGGTTTAGAATTTATCAGCAAAAGATAAAAACAAAGCAAACACCCTACTCTTCCTTTGAACTCTACAGTCCATCCTATCGGCATACCTCCTCCTCCAAAGTCCACTAGTTTTCGTGCCTCCGCTAATGTCATTGCGCCTCCACTAGCATCATCGTGCCTCCATAATCTAGCCACCCCATAGAGCTGCTCGAGCCTTGCCTCATTCCTGACAAAGTCCATTTTCCCATCTTATATCCACGCCTCTTCCTACACATTCGCTTATTTCTTTCTTCTTGGACTTTATTCTTTGTGACACCCAAAATACAACAAACAATTTGCCATACAGTCTTAAAATTTTTTTTCAATGTGTTTTGCAAGCAAGAAGTGAAAAAGGGGCATGCTTAAATAAAAAATCAATTTTAACAAGTTTTTTCAGTTCACTATTGTGTGTGTTTTTTCACACAAGAATTGAAAATGGGGTGTGTTTCAATAAGAAATAAGTTTTAATAAGTTTTTCTAATTCATTATTGTTTCTATAGCTAAAATACTATTTTTTTTTCTCGTAAGAAGTGAAAAGGGGCATGCTTAAAGAAGGAATAAGTTTTAAATAGTTTTTCAATTCACTAATGTTTTTATGCCTAAATTACAACCTTTTTTTTTACACAAGAATTATAAAGGGACCGTGCTTCAATAAGAAACAAGTTTTAACAAGTTTTTAAATTAACTATTGTTGTTATAGATAGTGTGTTTTCTTTACACAAGAATTGGAAAGAGGGCATGGTTCAATAAGAAAAAAGTTTTAATGAGTTTTTCATTTCATTATTCTACTAATGGCTAAATTAGTGCTTTTTTTTCATACAAGAATTCAAAATGGGGCGTGTTTCAAGATGAGATAAGTAATAACAAGATTTGTCAATTCAATATTAGTTTTATGGCTAAATTAGTATGTTTTTCATGCAATGCTTGCAAATGGTATGCTTAACAAACTACTCTTCTCTTAGTGAGAGGAAGAGTTATAGAAAAAGCTACTTGAACTAACTGCTTTAAGTGAAAAAGGGACGTGCTTAAATAAGAAATTAATTTTAATAGTTTTTTAATTATCTATTGTTTCTATGGCCAAATTAGTGTATTTCTTACACAGGAATTGAAAAGGGGGCATGGTTCAATAAGAAATATGTTTTAACAAGGCTTTTCAATTCAATATTGTTTCTATGGCTAAATTAGTGTATTTTTCAGACAAGAAGTGAAAAAAAGACATGCTTAAATAAGAAATTAGTTTTAACAAGCTTTTTTTGTTTCACCATTGTTTCTGTAGCTAAACTAGTACTTTTTCATGCAGGAATTAAAAACGGGGCATGCTTCGATAAGAAATAAGTTTTAACAAGGTTTGCATATTCAATATTGTTTCTATGGCTAAATTAGTATGTTTTTCATGCAAGAAGTGAAAAACAGGAGTACTTAAATGTAAAATAAGTTTTCACTAGTTTTTCAATTTACTATTGTTTCTATGGCTAAATTAGTATGTTTTTTCATGCAAGAATTGAAAAGGGGCGTGCTTCAATAAGTAATAAGTTTTAGCAAGTTTTTTTCAATTCACTATTGTTTCAAATGCTACATTGGTGGATTTTTTATGCAATAAGTGAAAAGGGGGTGTGCTTAAATAAGAATTAAGTTTTAACAAGTTTTTTCAATTTACTTAATTAGTGCATTTTTCCATGCATGAATTGAAAAGAGGGCATGATTCAAAAAGTAAAAAGTTTTAACAAAGTTTTTCAACTAAATATTTTCTATGGCCAAATTAGTGTGTTTTTTACCTAAAAAGTGAAAAGGAGGTATCCTTAAATTAAAAATCAATTTTAACAAGTTTTTTCAATTCACTATTATTTCTATAGCTAAATTAGTACGTCTTTTCACCCAAGAATTGAAATGGGGCGTGTTTCAATAAGATTTAAGTTTTAACAAGTTTTTCAAATCTCTATTGTGTCTATAGATAAATTAGTTTGTTCTCACAAGAATTGGAAAGGAAGCGTGTTTTAATAAGAAACAACTTTTAACAAGTTTTTCAATTCACTATTGTTTCAATAGCTAACTTAGTGTTTTTCTAAAATAACAGGCGAAACAATAGCCTGCTTAAATAAGAAATAAGTATAAACAAGTTTTTCAATTTACTACTATTTCTATGGCTAAATTAGTTCATTTTTTCACCAAAAAAAAAAATTGAAAAGAGGGCTTGCTTCAATAAGAAATAAGTTTAACAAGTTTTTCTATCTACTATTCTTTCAATAACTAAATTAGTTGTTTTTCTTGTAAGAAGTGAAAAGGAGCATACCTAAATAAGAAATAAGTTTAAAATCATTTTTCAAGACACCAATGTTTCTATACCTAAATTGGCACATTTTTCACTTAAGAATTGAAAAGGGGATGCTTCGATAAAAAATAAGTTTTAACAAAGTTTTTCAATTAAATATTATTTCTATGACTAAATTAGTGTGTTTTTCATGCAAGCAGTGAAAGGAAAGTATGTTTAAATAAAAGATTCACTTTAAACATGTTTTTCCAATTCATCATCATTTCTATGGCTAAATTAGTGCGTTTTTTACATAAGAATTGAAAAAGAGGCGTGTGTCAATAAAAATTATGTTTTAACAAGTTTTTCAATTCATTATTGTTTCTATGGATAAATTAGTGTGTTTTTCCACACAAGAATTGGAAAGGGAACGTGCTTCAATAAGAAATAAGTTTTAAAAAGTTTTTTTCAATTCACTATTGTTTCAATGGCAAAATAAATGTGCTTTTCTCGCAAGAAGTAAAAGAGGGCATGCTTAAATAAGAAATAAGTTTTAAATTATTTTTCAATTCACTAATGTTTCTATAACTAAATTAGTGCCTTTTTTGGTATAAGAAATAAAAAAAGGGCGTGCTTCAATAAGACATAAGTTTTAACAAGATTTTTCATTTAATATTGTTTCTATAGCTAAATTAGTGTGCTTTTCAGTCAAGAACTGAAAAAGGGGTGACCTTTAATAAGAAATAAGTTTTAACAAGTTTTTTTAATTCATTATTGTTTCTATGGCTAAATTAGCATGTTTTTGTTGCACAAGAATTGGAAAGGGGGCGTGCTTCAATATGAGAAAAGTATTAACAAGATTTGTCTATTCAATATTATTTCTATGGCTAAAATAGTGTGTTTTTCATGCAAAAAGTGAAAAAGGGGCATACTTAAATAAGAAATTAGTTTTAATAAGTCTTTCAATTCTCTATTGTTTCTATGGCCAAATTAGTGTATTTTTTTAGTCAAAAATTGAAAGGGGATGTGCTTTAATAAGAAATAAGTTTTAACAAGGTTTTTAAATCAATATTGTTTCTATGGCTAAACTAGTGTGAGTTTTAGTCAAGAAGTAAAAAGGATGCGTGCTTAAATAAGAAATCAGTTTTAACTATTTTTTTAATCCACTATTTTTTTTATGGCTAAATTAGTGTGTTTCTTCTCACAAGAATTGAAAATGGGGCATGATTCGATAAGAAATAAGTTTAAGCAAGGTTTTTCAATTCAAAATTATTTCAATGTCTAAATTAGCATGTTTTTCACACAAGAAGTGAAAAAGAAGTGTACTTAAATATAAAATAAGTTTTAATTAGTTTTTCAACTCACTGTTGTTTCTATGGTTAAATTAGTATGTTTTTTCACACAAGAATTGAAAAGAGGGTGTGCTTCGATAAGAAATAAGTTTTGACAAGTTTTTTCAATTCACTATTACTTCAATTGCTAAATTGGTGTGTTTTCTATGCAAGAAGTGAAAAAGGGGGCATGCTTAAATAAGAATGAAGTATTAACAAGTTTTTTCAATTCACCATTCCTTCTATGGCTTAATTTATGTATTTTTTTACACATGAATTGAAAAGAGGGAGTGCTTCAATAAGAAATAAGTTTTAACAAGGTTTTTCAATAAAATATTATTTCTATGACAAAATTAATCTGTTTTTACACAGGAATAGATAAGAAATAAGTTTTAAAAATGGTTTTTAATTCAATATTATTTCTATAGCCATATTAGTATATTTTTCACACAAGAAGTGAAAAGGGGGCGTAGTCAATATAAAATTAGTTTTAACTTGATTTGCAATTCACTATTATTTCAATGACTAAATTAGTGTTTTTCTAAAACAATAGTTAAAACAAGGGCATGCTTAAATAATAAATAAGTTAAAACAAGCTCTTTCAAATTACGACTGGTTTTATGGCTAAATTAGTTCGTTTTTTACACATGAATTAAAAAGAGAGTGCTTCAATAGGAAATAACTTTAATAATTTTTTTTTTCAATTTACTATCATTTCAATAGCTAAATTACTGTGTTTTTCTCGTTAGAAATGAAAAGGAGCATGCTTATATAGAAAATAAGTTTTAAATAGTTTTTCAAGTCACTAATATTTCTATACCTAAATTAGTGCATTTTTGACATAAGAATTAAAAAGGGGGTGCTTTAATGAGAAATAAGTTTAAACGAGGTTTTTCAATTCAATATTATTTCTATAGCTAAATTAGTATGTTTTTCATGTAAGAATTGAAAAAGAGTATACTAAAATAAAAAAAAAATGGTTTTAAAAGTTTTTTTTCAATTCACTATCGTTTCTATAGCTAAATTAGTACCTTTTTTTACACAAGAATTGAAAAGGGGCCGTGCTTCAATAAGAAATAAGTTTTAACAAGTTTTTTAATTCACTATAGTTTCTAGGGATAATTAGTGCATTTTTTCACACAAGAATTGTAAAGAGCGCATGCTTTAATAAGAAATAAGTTTTAACAAGTTTTTCAATTCACTATTGTTTTAATTGCTAAATTAATGTGGCTTTCTTGCAAGAAGTAAAAAGGGGCATGCTTAAATTAGAAATGAGTTTTAAATAGTTTTTCAATTCACTAATATTTCTATGCCTAAATTAGTCTGTTTGGTAATACAAGGATTGAAAAGGGGGCATGCTTCAGTAAGAAAAAAGTTTTAACAAGTTTTTTCTATTCAATATCATTTCTATGGCCAAATTAGTGTGCTTTTCACTCAAGAACGAAAAGAAGGCTTGCTTTAATAAGAAATAAGTTTTAAAAAGTTTTTCAATTCATTATTTTTTTATGGCTAAATTAATATGTTTTTCACACAAGAATTGAAAAGGGGACATGCTTCAATATGAGATAAGTTTTAACAAGATTTGTCAAATCCATATTGTTTCTATGGTTAAATTAGTGTGTTTTTCACGAAAGAAGTAAAAAAAGGACATACTTGAATGCGAAATCAGTTTTAACAAGTTTGTCTATTCTTTATTGTTTCTATTCCCAATTGGAGCATTCTTTTACACAAGATTTGAAAAAGGGGCATGCTTTAGTAAAAAGTAAGTTTTAACAAGGTTTTTCAATTCAATATTGTTTCTATTGTTAAATTAGTGTGTTTTTTAAACAAGAAGTAAAAAGGAGGCATGCTTAAATAAGAAATCAAATTTAACAAGGTTTTTCAATTTGATATTGTTGCTATGGCTAACTTAGTACGTTTTTCACACATGAATTGAAAACAAGGCATGGTTCAATAAGAAATAAGTTTTAAATTTTTTTTAATTAAATATAGTTTCTATAGTTAAATTAGTATGTCTTTCACGCAAGAAGTGAAAAGGGAGCATAGTATTAAATAAGTGTTAACTTGTTTTTCAATTCACTATTGTTTTCGTGGCTAAATTATTGTGGTTTTTTGGACAATAATTGAAAAGGGGGCATACTTTGATAAAAAAAATAAGTTTTAATAAGTTTTTTTTTAATTATTATTGTTTCAATAGCTAAATTGGTGTGTTTTCTAGGCAAAAAAGTTAAAAGGGCACGCGCTTAAAAAGGAACTAAGTTATAAAAGTTCTTTTTTTCAACTCGTTATTGTTTTTATGGCTTAAGTAGTGCATTTTTCCACACATGAATTGAAAAGGGAGCACGCTTCAACATAAAATAAGTTTTAACATGTTTTTTCAAAGACTAAATTAGTGTGTTTTTCTTGTAAGAAGTGAAAAGAGGCGTGCTTAAATAACAAATAACTTTAAATAGTTTTTCAATTTACTAATGTTTCTATGTCTAAATTAGAGAGTTTTTGTAACACCCCTTTATGGACATCACAACAACCACTGCTTTTACTATTAAACTTAATAATTATCAATAAAAGGTTTGAAACAATCAATAACACTTAGAGAAATATCTTAAGAAATAATTCATTTTTTTCTTTTAAAAAAATTACTTACTAAATTTAACTTTTCCTCCCCGGTTAGTCCGACAAAACACCCAAGGCATTTGACTAACCGACCACTTACAGAAAACTTAGTTTACAAAAACAAATATATAACAAATACAAACTCACACATAAAATATAAACACTCTTAACTTCTAATCAAACAACTAATTAAGACTAATTACGAAAAACAAACTATATAGCATATTCTTTAATAAACAACCTAAGAAACTAAAAATCTAAAATACAAATTACATTCAATAAAACGTAGTTCAAAAGAACATATCACAAATAAAACGGAATCTCAAACAAATAAAATGCGGAGCATAATATACTAAATTTTGTTTGAGTTTAAATTCCTTTCATAAGGTGACTCAGTTTTCTATCTAACACTTCTTGTGTGCACTTCTCTTTGTCCTCCATCCTTGTCAACCTGCATCTTATCCTTATCTACAACATGATATAAACTAAGTAATCATAAGCTTAGTAAGTAGATATTTCTATCTCAGAATATAAAACATTTCATAAAAATCATTACACAACATTGTAATCAAAATCATAGTAGCGCACAAGGCACATATTTTATAAAGCATATCTTTTCATTTAAACTTCTATATTTAAACTTTTTTCAATTTATCGTTAGGGGCCTAAGCATTGCACTGTAAACATGAATATAGTTGTATGAGATGTAACACCCCGAAGTTAATTAAGTATAATTAGAGTATTAAATGGTAGATTAGTGTGCCATAATAAGTGTTTTCAACTTAAGTCTATCATTTTTTGAAAATTAAGAAAACTTATGTTATTTTACTCTTTTAATAATTTTTAATTAATCTAAATTGTTTTTAATTGTCAATTTAAAATTTTAACAAAGCAATTTGATTTGAAAAATAGTATGCTGTCGCACATAGTTCTGTGTAACCTCTTTTCCTCTATTTATTTCATTCTCTCTCTCCTCACTGTCTCACTCACCCGTGCTTTCTCTCTCTCCTCTCTTCCCTTCTCTCGGTTACACACTCTCTCTCTCGTTCTCTCTCTAAAATTTTGAAACAAATTTTGATTTCAAGCTTTGGGTTAGTAGATTGAAGGCTCGGGAACGATATTCAAGAACAAAAACATCGTTTTAAAGCTTCGATTCGAGGTTAGTTTTTAAAATTCAAAAGTCTCTCTATTTTTCAAATTTTCTTGCATTTTGAAATCTAAGAGTTTCTAAGCTTAGAAAAGCTTCAATCTAAGTTAGATGGACTTAGATTAGCTAGAATACAAACCTTGTTTGAACAAAAACGGATTGAAATCAAGATTTTTTATTTTTCCTCTATTTTTTCTATTTTCAGATTTATTTGAAAATCTTGTCTAAAACTTGTTTTAATCCATTAAAAAGTGTTCTACTATGATTTTCTATTGTTTATGATGATTTCCCATGCCTGAGAATTGAGAAAAACAGGTTAGATTTGAAGATTTGGATTCAGGAGGCCGAGATCCGTGCGTGGAAATTTCTAGAATTTTCCAAATCGGCAGGCCAAACTTTGTGTTCGGCAGGCCGATTCAAAGATCGTAGGCGAATTCATCCGACCGGCAGGCCAAACTTGGAAAACTTTGGCCGATCGGACTTGGTCTTCCGGCAGGCCGAACTGTGCAGTTCAGCCGGCCAAACCAGGGGGACCGGTAGGCCGACCGAATCTAAAACCAATTTTGTGATTTTCACTCGTTTTCACTGTTTTGAACCCTTATTGAAATTCCAACTTTATGACATGATTTTATAAACCTAAATGGCACACTAGGACACCATGAGATGATTTAGTATCATAGGATACCTCGGGTTAGATACTAACAAACTAAGTTACTATGCGTTTAGGAATTGTGCGTGGATCCGTGGAGCTAACGAATAGCGGACCAGGATTACGGTGTGGGACACCGACACAAAAATCAAGGTAGGACTTCTACCCCATTTCTTTGGTAGCCCTATTTCAAAATGATTTAAGCCAAAAATGAATTCTTATCAAATGTTTTCGATCACTGATTGAAAAATGATTTTGTTTGAACATCTTTACAAACGGCTGATTGAGAAATGCTCATAATGAACCTCATAATAAATGTTAATGATTATATTTGGTAAATAGAGGTTTTAATTATAAAAAGATATATGGGCATGATGCCATATCAGAGATCGGGTCGTGTAGTGAACGACCTTAGGGACAGGTCCCAAAACCCAGCTGGGCCACTTCGGTGGTGAATATTTGGTTTGCCCGAGAGAATTAAAAAGGTACTTTTGATAAACTGTTTTTAATAGAATTTTAGTAAATGTAAATTCCTAACTTCTATTTACTTTGGACTGTGGTTGTATTGTAATATTGTCAATACTACATGTGTGTACACAATATGTGGGCCAGTGTGACCCATACTCATTTCACCCCATATTTAATTATTTTAATGTTCTTTTTATTTGCTTAACTATTATGACAGTTTATTCTATTTCCTTAATTTATTCTATTTGAACGATTTTAAAATTGTCTCATTTTTATTTATAAATTAAATTCTAAAACCCTATTTTTAACTAAATTTTTATTTAATTAACTTAACTAAAATACCACGTTACCTCCCGTACTCCGAGGCGTGACAGAATGGTGTCAGAGCTCAAGGTTATGAACCTTGGGAATTGCGCACACATAGGTACGACAATGAAATACCACTGACAGTCTAAATTTTGTTTTCAGAAGTGAGAGAATGGCACCTAGACGTCGCTCGACAGCAGGTGCCGAGTTCAGAAACGATGAGGGCATGATGAGGGCTATGTTTGCAACATTCCGACAGATGGCAGCAAGGGCAAGACCTAATGATTCTGAGGCTAGTCGTTGGCATACGTACTTTAAGGAGTTTCGACGTGCATCAGTACCGACCTTTGATGGAACTGGGGACTCGCAGGTGGAAGAATATTGGTTAGACTCAATCGTGAAGCACATGGATACGCTTGGTGTGCCAGTGGAGTATCGCGTGAAATTTGGAAGATATAAGTTTGAAGGTGGTGCTAATACCTGGTGGAAGCAAGCAAAGCGCTTGGAAAATAATGGTAATATTGATTGGGACAGGTTCGAGGAGCTATTCTATGATAGGTATTTTTCGCAGGGGTACAGGGACCAAAAGGCGACAGAATTCTATAGGTTGCAGCAGGGCGACATGTTAGTACGGAAATATGAGGTGAAGTTCAATGAATTGGCAAGGTTTGCTCCCTCAGCAGTGGCATCAAAGCATGAGAGGTGTATCAAATTTTAGGAAGGGCTTAAGGCTCCTATTCGACGATAGATAGTTGCCTTACGACTCTGGAACTTTGGAGAGCTTGTGTCATCAGCAATATCAGTGGAAAATGATTACGCGCAGTACTGTGAGAATCGAGCCAAGACATCAGGAGGACCACAGAGGAGCGATAGGAGGAGCGTCAGCAGTCGATTGACTCCGAGAAAGAGCAAACTGGGTGGCGTGAACAGCGACAGCAGTAGTTCATCCAGTAGCAGGCGCAGCAACCCCTACAGCTTTCATTGTCACTATTGCCAACAGGTAGGACACATCAAGAGGAATTGCCCGATCAGGAGTGCTCGCTTAGGACTTCAGACCGGAGAAGGAGCTAGTCGTCAGCCTCAGCTTCAGACTCTACCTCAACCGCAGCAGTTTCCTCAGCTTCCATTTCATCAGTTCTCTCCTCAGCAAATATCAGATTCAGCGCAAGGTCATCAACAGCAGAGTTTTCAGCGTAACGTCCCTCAGTATCGAGCACCAAGTATAGCTAGTGTCCAGTCGCCATCATCGCAGCAGTATCAGTCAATTAATCTAGGAACTAGTAATGTGGGTAGAGGTAAAGGAAAAGCCCCAGTGCAGGTTCACACGATGACATCAGGGAGCTCAGATGCCCAGACCAATAACGCAGTTGTCGATGGTACGATCATGGTTTCTCAGTCCTTAGCACATGTGTTGTTTGATACTGGTGCCACTCATTCTCTCATTTCAAGTCCATTTGTACATGCCTTGGGATTAGAGATAGAAGAGTTTGATGAACCCTTAGTTATAGCTTCACCCTTGGGGCTGGTGTGTGTGAATAGTATTTGTAGAGCTTGTAAAATAAAGATAGGGGATGAGATTTTGAAAAGTGATTTGATTGTAATCCCCATGAGAACATATGATGTAATCTTAGGGATGGATTGGTTGTTCAGATACAGTGCAGTAGTGGACTGCCAACTTAGAAAAGTGACCCTAATGTTAGATAAAGGGACGGTAATCACCTACCAGGGTGGTGGTGATCGGTTAATGAGTGAGCGTCGTTTTAGGGCATGTCTTAGAGGACGAAAGAACACAGTTTGTTACGCTATCTTCATGGATTTGGAAGGAGAGCCCAGTGTTTTGAGAAGACGTGTAGTAATTCCAGTGGTAGACGAATTTGAAGATGTCTTCCCCGACAAGCTACCAGGATTACCACCGCATCGGGAGATCGAATTTGGTATCAAATTATTTTCGGGAATAGCACCTATTTCTATAGCACCTTACCGGATGGCAGCGGCAGAGATGAAGGAACTTAGGAAGCAACTTTAGGAACTTGCTGATAAGGGATACATCCAGAATAGTACATCACCGTGGGGAGCACCGGTCTTATTCGCTAAGAAGCATGATGGAACTCTCAGGTTGTGCATAGATTATCGACAGCTGAATTGAGTCACAGTGAAGAATAAGTATCCGTTGCCCAGGATCGATGAGTTGTTTGATCAGTTGGGAGGTTCGCGGTACTTCTCAAAGATAGATTTGAGGTCAGGATATCATCAGCTCAGGATTAAAGAAGAGGACATTCCTAAGATAGCTTTCAGGACCCGGTATGGACATTTCGAGTTTCTAGTAATGTCGTTTGGATTGACGAATGCTCCGACAGCTTTCATGGATTTGATGAACATGATATTCAAGCCTTACTTGGATCAGTTCGTGATTGTGCTTATCGACGACATCTTGATTTATTCTAAGACTTGGGAGGAGCATGAGCAGTATCTCAGGATTGTGCTTCAGACTCTGCGAGAACATCAGTTGTATGCCAAGAAGGAAAAGTGCAAGTTTTGGTTGACAGAGGTAAAATTTCTTGGTCATGTTATTTCCGAGCATGGTATCTTAGTGGATTCGTCAAAGATAGAAGCCATAATGGATTGGAAATGACCAAGGAATGTGGCAGAGATCTGTAGCTTTTTGGGACTTACAGGATATTATAGGAAATTTGTGAAGGAATTTTCAAAGATAGCAGCGCCGTTGACGAGATTGATTAAGAAAAATGTTAGGTTCGAGTGGAATGAAGAATGCGAGTTCGCCTTTCAAGAATTGAAGGATCGGTTGACTTCAACACCAATGTTGATCATTCCTAGCAGTGACGAGCTGTACGAGGTTTATACGAATGCATCAAGACGTGGACTTGGATGTGTGTTGATGCAACAGGGACGCGTGGTATCATATGGATCGAGATAGTTACGACCTCACGAGCGAAATTATCCTACTCATGATTTGAAACTTGCAACGGTGATTCATGCATTAAAGATTTGGAGATGTTATTTGTTCGGGGCAACATTTCAGGTTTTCTCCGACCACAAGAGCTTGAAGTATTTGTTCACCCAAAGGGATTTGAACTTGAGGCAGCGGAGATGGATGGAATATATGGAGGATTATGATTTCACATTGTTGTATCATCTTGGGAAAGCTAATGTTGTCGTGGATGCGCTCAGTCGAAAATCTTCAAGGATATTGGCATGTTTGGTTCTTGAGGATTGGAAAAGGGATGTGACTGTAAGTGAGTTCGGTCTACAGTGTTGCGAGGACTAAGATCGTATTTCGGTGTATCACATGGAGGCGACCCCAGCTCTTGTTCAGATGGTGAAGCAGAACCAGTGGCAAGACCAGCATCTTCAGGGAATCTGGACGTAGATTCGAAACAGGGAGCAGTTCAAAGAATGGAGGATACATACAAATGGATCATTGTACTTTAGGAAACGTTTGGCAGTTTCAGCTATTGCAGAAGTGAAGAAAGCCGTAATGGATGAAGCTCATAGATCTCAGTTCGCTATTCATCCAAGGAGTATGAAGATGTATCGTGAGTTGAAGAGGCACTATTAGTGGAGAGGTATGAAGAAGGACGTTCGAGAATACGTGGCCAAGTGTGCGACTTGTCTTCAGGTAAAAGCCGAGCATCAGAAGCCAGCAGGTCAGCTTCAGCCACTTCCTATTCCAGGGTGAAAATGGGAACATATGACGATGGATTTTCTTAGCGAATTGCCAAGGACGGAGCAGAGCACGATGTGATTTAGGTCGTGATTGACAGGTTAACGAAGTCAGCTCATTTCATTCCGTTTAAATTGACATGTTCGAGGAGGATTCTTGGGGAATTGTATTTGTAGAATATAGTGAGATTGCATAGAGTTCCTTTGTCCATCACATCAAATAGGGATTCCAGGTTTAACGCTAAATATTGGAGGAGCTTTCAGGAGGCCACGGGTACAGATTTGAACTTCAGCACAACATTTCATCCTCAGACTGATGGGCAGTCTGAGTGGATTATTCAGATTCTTGAAGACATGTTACGTGCGTGCGCATTAGATTTCGACAGGAATTGGAAGAAATACTTGCATCTGGTGGAGTTCGCATACAACAATAGCTATCAATCGAGTATTGGTATGGCACCGTTCGAGGCACTGTATGGGCGATCATGTCGATCGCCAGTGTGTTGGGCCGAGTCAGAAGATAGGGTTATTCTTGGACCAAATGAGGTTCGTGATAGCAATGAGAAGATCATCGTGATTCGAGACCAATTGAAAGCAGCTTAGAGTCGACAAAAGAGCTATGCGGATAGAAGACGATGACCTTTGGAATTTAAGGTTGGAGATTTCATACTTTTAAAGGTATTACCTCGTAAAGGCATTTTGCGATTCGGAGTAAAAGGAAAACTCGCGCCAAGGTATATTGGACCGTTCAAGGTTACTCGACGTGTTGGTGTGGTTGCGTATCGACTCAACCTTCCTCCAAAACTTTCTCATGCTCATGACGTATTCCATGTATCGATGCTTCGAAAGTGTCCACCTGAGCAGGATAAGATCATTTCGATTTAGGATGTGCAGATTTAGGAAGACACGACGTATAAAGAAGTGCCGATTCAGATCATCGACCGTAAAGTGATTAGTTTGCGTTATCGTGAGATCTCGTTAGTTAAGGTCGTGTGGTAGCATCACGGGGTTGATGAAGCCACCTGGGAATTAGAATCAAGTATGCGGGAGCTGTATCTGCATTTGTTTTGTCTTTGAAATTGAATTGTAAATTTCGAGGACGAAATTTCTTTTAGGGGTGGAGAGTTGTAACACCCCGAAGTTAATTAAGTATAATTAGAGTATTAAATGATGGATTGGTGTGCCATAATAAGTGTTTTCAACTTAAGTCTATCATTTTGTGAAAATTAAGAAAACTTATGTTATTTTACTCTTTTAATAATTTTTAATTAATCTAAATTGTTTTTAATTGTCAATTTAAAATTTTAACGAAACAATTTGATTTGAAAAACAGTGTGCTGTTGCATAGTTCTGTGCAACCACTTTTCTCTCTTTTCCTCCATTTATTTCATTCTCTCTCTCCTCACTCTCTCACTCACCCATGCTCTCTCTCTCTCCTCTCTTCCCTTCTCTTGGTTTCACTCTCTCTCTCTCGTTCTCTCTCTAAAATTTTGAAACAAATTTTGATTTCAAGCTTCGAGTTAGTAGATTGAAGGCTCGAGAATGAGATTCAACAAAAAAACATTGTTTTAAAGCTTCGATTCGAGGTTAGTTTCTAAAATTCAAAAGTTTTTATATTTTTTAAATTTTCTTGCATTTTGAAATCTAAGAGTTTCTAAGCTTAGAAAAGCTTCAATCTAAGTTAGATGGACTTAAATTAGCTAGAATACAAACCTTGTTTGAACAAAAACGGATTGAAATCAAGATTTTTCATTTTTCCTCTATTTTTTCTATTTTTGGATTTATTTGAAAATCTTGTCTAAAACTTGTTTTAATCCTTTAAAAAGTGTTCTACTATGATTTTCTATTGTTTATGATGATTTCCCATGCCTGAGAATTGAGAAAAACAGGTTAGATTTGAAGATTTAGATTCAGGAGGCCGAGACCCGTGCG
>CAMOHE010054762.1:10470-72612 GCA_946598075.1 Artocarpus hirsutus | reverse complement strand
GCTTACTTAGTTTATAATCATGTTGCAGATAAAAGTAAGAGGACCATGAAATAGGTGGAGAGCGAGGACGGGAGTGTGGGCTATGAACGATGGAACGGAAACGAAAAAACGCCAAGAAAGAATAATTTTTTTGAACTATGTTTTTATTTCTTTGAACGCTATAATTTCCGCACTATTAAATAAAAAGACTTGTTTTACATTTATTTTGATTTTATAGAAATTTGGTCTATCGAACTGTTTAACACAGATTATAAAGTTTGTTTTGAAATTTTGTTTGAATTATGGTTTTGTTAATTTGGCATTGATAAACCATGAAAAAAAAATTGAAATATTTGAAATTTAAAAAAAAAAATTGTATGCAGGGATCCTGGGACATGTTTATCAAATTGTGTCTAAATTTAAGTAGTCTATTTTATCAATAATGATAACAAGGATGAAAGTAACGATTATTGTGACGTCCGTAAGGGGGTGTTACATAAGAGGTATCACGTTTAAATGCTAAGAGATGTGAATGAAAATCCTAAAGGCTAAAATAAGCACACAGGGGAAAGTATGAATGAGTAACGAGTATATGACCCACAAGAGTTTGTAGGTCTGAAATGGGACCCAATGGAGGATTAAGGTGTTACATTTCACATATTGGTTTTAAATTGGAATTTCCTAATCGATTGACTCCTAATCTATGTAATTTAATACACGAACATCCTTACTAAAAAGGCCCTTTTAGAGTTTTTTGCACTTAAGGTCCTCAAGATTTTTGATTTTGACATTTAATTGAATATATGCTCTAAAAATTTAGACGATTCGATCCTTAAAATCTCTTTTTTTTTTTTAAATTTAGGACTCTATATGAAAATTTTGACAATTTCTCACCAAACTTTATTATCTTGGTACCGTTGCCCAATTCTTCTTCTTCTTTTTTTCCTGTTAGATGCTGTTCCAACTCAATATTTAAACAAGCTTGTTCTTTTATAGGAAAACTCCTTGTCCTTGATATTAATCATTATGTTCTTTTTTAGTGTATAAAAATATGAGTCTATTACTCGGCAGATCCTTAAACATTTTAAAAGGTAACTCGCTGGTCCCCCTTTTTTCTTAACCCACCTGACACTAAACTCAAAAAAATGGTGCAAGAGGACGAAGTTGCCCAATGGACGTTACCTTTTCAATTTTTTCGACCACATGCCTCTCACATGAGGCTCTTTTGGGGGGCATTTACATACGTGCCCTTTTTTGGGAGGGAACCCAAACGGTTTCATGAATTAAGGATCAACAAAACCCTAAAAAAATTCATTTCACTTATCTCCTCAGAAAATCTCAATTTTCTCTCCTCTTTTCTCCTCTTCATTATTACCAGGGTTTGTGTTGAAAACACTGCGATTGAAGATAGATTCAAGAGGGAATGGTGATTATTCGTTTGGAAGGTTTTTCAAACTTCATACTATGAGTTTTATGGATTTTCATTTTTAATTTTTGAAATATTATTTGTGCATTAATTTCGGTGATGGGTACCCAAGAAATTATTGGGTCTAAAAGTAGTTAATGGGTTTTGCGTATTTTTTTGAAATTTTTGTAATGGGTTTTGGTTTTGATGTGGAGATATTCATCGGTTTTTAATGGGTCTGAGAGATATTGTTTGGAATTTCATTAGAGATTTTTGGTTTTAATGGATTTTCATATAGAGATATTGTTTGGTTTCTCTCCTTCATTGTTGTTTGGTTTTCTTCAGTAATGCTTTGGGATTTATTTTAGGGTCTAGAATATTTTATTAGAAGTTTATGTGATGAGTGTTCTGGGATCTATTTATGTATTTTGCTGGTATATTTTAACTTTGTTGTTTGGTTTCTTAAATTTCTTGTCTTTGCATGTTGTGTTTTATCTTTTTTTTTTTTACACTTAAAAAAATGTGCATTTTCAATAGCTCATGATAGGCCTGAAATATATACAATTAAAGTGCATCATTGGGGAGAGGGGTATTTATGAGGAGAATAGAATTTCTACATATGTCGGTGGGAGTGTAACCTTTTTACACTAGGTGAATAGTTATCATTGGTCTTATTTTAATTTGGAAGGTTTGCTACAGATATGGGTTACAAGGAAAAGATGGATGTTTTTTTTATAAATCCCCTGGTTAACAAATGTTTTATGTAATAGTAAGTGACCAACGGTTGTATGACATATGTTTCTTAAAGGCCAATTAGGGTAGCTAATGTGTACATGTGCGTGGCACCAATACTTTACAAGTTGAAGATCTGATAATAAAGGATGACTATGATTGGGAAATGGATAGGGATGATGACCTTGAAGATGAATGGACTGAGAATAGCAATGAGGATAGCAATCCTACTACAAATAACCTGACCTCATCTAAGCAATTTAGCAATGACCTCAAATCCAATAGTAAGAGTAACAACCCAATTGTCCCCCCCACCACTGAGACACATGACCACACCCCTTTTGACCCCCCAGCATTGATATTGATTCCCCCACCATTGAGATCAACCCCTCAATACTGCCACTAAGACATATGATCCCCCCCCCCCCCCCCCCCCCCCCCCCCCCCCCCCCCAACCGAGGCAGAAAACGATGAGGCAGTTCATGATTTAGAGTTTGAGAGTCTGATAAGGACTAGAAATACATGCCAATGAATGATGCGGAGATTACAAGGAATTGGCCAAGTTTTGAGGATGAATGACACAACCAATAAGAAGCAGTGAAACACTAGATAGTGATGATAATCTTTCTGAATGATTTGACAGTGCTACTTCTGAGGATAAAGATGGAAAGCTTAAAAGAAGAAAGAAGCATGAGAAACGTGAGTATAATGAAGCAGTTGATATCCGTGAGCTCAAGTTTGCAATAAGATTAACTTTCCCCAATATAGAGGCATTTAAAAAGTGCATAAGGGAGTATACAGTTCTGAAGCACAAAAATATTAAGCTTGTGAAGAATGACAAGACAAAGATAAAGGCCAAGTGTGAGCTTAATTACCCTCAGATGGTGTATGGTGTATGGTGTAGTTTAAAATGATGGTACTTCTTTCATAGTGAAGACATTAAATAAGCAACATACTTGTGGTTTAAGCTTCACAACTAACAAAATTTCATCTAGATGGTTGGCCAACAAGTATCTGAGCTAGTTCAGGGCCAATCCAGATTAGAAGTTGGCTTGCTTTAAACTAAAAGTAGTAGATGGCTTAAAGATTGATGTAACCAAGAGGCACTTCTACAAAGATAGGAAACATGCCATGAGAATAATAGGGGGCTCTATTAAAGAATAGTATAGCTCACTATGGGATTACTATGAGGAATTAATGAGATCCAACCCATGCTTAATAATGAAGATGATATATGATTCTCGAATTGAAGGCACAACTAAATCTGTTAGAATTTACATATGTATGTATACTTGTAAGAAAGGATTTTCGGATGGTTGTAGACCATTGATTGGTCTCAATGGATGCTTCATTAAGGGTTATCATAAGGGCCAATTGCTTGCTATGGTTGGGATAGATCCCAACAATGGATTGTATCCAATTGCTTACGCTGAAGTGGAGTTTGATTGTTACGGCTCATGAAAATGGTTTTTGCAGTTTCTAACTGAGGATCTCAACATAGACAACGAGCAGAAGATAACTTGGATGTTAGATCGGCTGAAAGACCTAGTTGAAGTTGTCGGGAATCTATTAGGATTAACCGCTCATTGATTCTGTTTTAGACATCTTTACAACAATTTCAAACAATAGCACAAGGGACTGTTGTTGAAGTAGATTCTCCAAAATGCTTCTTGTGCTACCACTAAGCAATGGTGAGGCTCATTTATTTGCAATTTCTTTAATGTCATGACTTTACTACAATTGAATAAATACTTGTCTAACAAAATTAATCTAATGTCCAGGTTTGAGGCTAAAATAAACAAGTTAAAGGACCATAGTGAGTAGGCATATCAATAGGCCAAGAAGATTCCACCGAACTAATGGGCCAATACTTTTTCAGTGAGGAGCCAAAGACCGATGCATTGCTCAACAATATGTGTGAGTCTTTTAGCTCTGCTCTGTTAGAGGCACGTGACAAGCCTATAATTAGTCTATTTGAAATAGTTAGAAGATACATTATCAAGCGTATTATCTCCATTATCTCCAAAGCTGAGGATGTTGAGAAATGGAAAAAACCAGTTACGCCAAGGATATGCAAAATCATTGAGGACAACAAGCTTGCTTCTATGGACTATTTTGCTAAGGATTGTGAAGATTAGAAATTTCAATTTATTCAAAATCACTCTTAAATATATGATAAACATGTTAAATGTTTATGCTAAAAGTGAAAACAATCCAAGTTTTAATGTTGTATTTTGTCTCAAGTTCAGTGTAGGTACTTTAAGCAATATGTTGTGGACTTGAGGGCCAAGCATCATGCTAGTAGAAGATGGACTGTATGTGGCATTCCCTGCCCTCATGCAATTGTTTGCATTAGGAACCACTCTTCGCAGATTTATGATTATGTTCATCCATATCTAACAAAAACATTTTATCAGCACGTATACTCTCATCATGCGAGGATACTCTCATCATGCAAGGCCCATTAATGGTCCAGAATTATGGAAGAAGACTAGTAAGGGCAATGTCAATACCCTTGACTTCAAGAACCAACAAGGCAAATCAAAAAAAGTCAAGCGCAAAGAACTAGAAGAGTATGAGGATGGAAGAACAAGGAACAAGAAACTTTTGAAGACTGGTGTGATCAATGCATGTAAATATCGTGGCCAAGCGGCTCATAAAAAAAGCACTTTTGTAAACAAGTAATATAGTCACACCTACTATCTTTGATGCTTCAAGCACCTAGCCTAATGTAGAGGGACATCCTCAGCCAGCTCTGTAGTCTTGGAACAACTCTTTTTTTGGTTTGGACAACTTTTGTACTTAACTTAATATACCTACTTTAAGGCTTTTGTGGTGTGATTTGTTTAACTTTTTTTTTTTTTGTTTATGCATTTGAGATTTGTAGATGTATTTTGACATGCCCATGGGAAATGCATTATTTCCTTTAAGTATTGATGGACACAAGTGGTATTGTAAGTTATGATCTTACTTATATGTGCATATCTTTCTTTGGTGTTGTCTTTCTTAGAGAAGTGCATTATTTTATGACTATATTTAAGTGTATTGTTAATGTTTTATTTTCTCAAATATGTTTAACTCTAACCAAATTATATCAAAAGGATACTAATTAATGTTAATGTTAAACCAAATTAATTCCAAAATTCCATTAACAAATAAGACATTGTAGTTAATTTTATCATTCATTAATATGCTAATTAACAAATGAGAATTCTATTAATAAATGACATATTGTAATTAATTTTCTCATCCATTAAACATCTGTTTTATAATTGAAAATTCCACTAATAAAGAATACAACCTTTACAAAATTAACAACCTAATACAAGAGTTATATCCCCTTAGTCATACATACAAATTTTAAAGGGACCAAATGAGCTATAAAATTAAGGATTCTCATACAAACTGATGGGACAACGTCAATAGACCAAATGGGAAACAACCTTGAAACCCAACTACCAGCCAGTTACCCTAAAATAGATTCTAATCATCTACTAATTTGTTTTTCCTAACCAAATATACAATAGTAACATACCTAAATCATAATCATCATAAAAATCCATCGAGGAAAACTCCAAAATCGACCCTGATTATCCAGACAATTGATGCTCTCACGCATTTGACGAACTTCATCCTTTAATGTGCTTATCCTTCTCAGCAATCCAAGCGATTGTCCTTGGTCTCACATACATCACTAGGTCAAACCATTCAAAAAACAGACAATAATCATTCTAGAGCAACAACATTCGTTAAAACCCAAAAAAGAACCCAAATTCCCTTGAAAACTCAAAAAAAAAATTTCAAAAGAACCCATACTTGACAACAACAAACCTTCGCCCTGGGTTTGAATCAGTCCATGCTGTGACTAATTTGCTTTGCTTCTTGTAGTGGCAACATAGAATCTCTTCTTTAGCCATCTTCTATTCCACCAAAAACCCTAATTTTTTCTTTCCTCTAGTCGATTGAAAATCCCAAATTTTTTCAAATCATTTTCTCAAAGTAAAAAAAGAACCTATATCATTTATTTCACTCTATTCCTAAATCTTCCCTTCTTGAATAAGTTACCTAGCCACAATTATGTAAATGCCCCCAAAAAGAGCCCCATGTGAGAGGCACATGGTCGAAAAAATTGAGTAAAGTAACGTCTATCAGGCAGCTTTGTCCTTTTGCATAATTTTTTTTAGTGCAGGGCCACTTGAGCTAAAAAAAAAAGAATAGAGACCAATGTGTCATCTTTTAACAAATTCAGAGATTTATCGAGCAATTTACTCAAAAAATATAATGACAACTTAGTTATGAAAAAAGGTAAATGAACAACCTATCAAAGTATTCAGTCATAAAAGTTATGTCAAATAAGGAAGAGAAAAGCTTTAACACATTAATTATATTAATATTTCAAAGATATTAGTTACGAGGAAGCATACGTTACAACATGTCGACTTTAATGATATCTTATAGCTCGATTTGTTCTAACTCGATTTGTTCTTATTTGTTAATTTAATGGGTTTCTTAGGGTAAAAATGACATTTAAACAAATTGATTAAATGTAATCTAATTCTTCTGAGATCTTTTTGTCAAAGGATAAGTTAAAAAATTATATAATTATACCTTATAGTTTTAGCTATTTTTTAATATATCTCTATCTTATTAGAAACTACAAAGCTATCATTTGAATTTAAAAATTTATTCAATTTCATCTATATGAATAGAAAAGGTTAGGCATAACAATATCACTACCTTTAAACAATTATGAAAAATATTTCATAGATTAGAAAACAGAAAAATCATACAACAAAACATTAAATTTAAAATATCTTAAGTTTATAGTTTTTTAAATGTTAAAGTTACTTTTTTAAATTTCTTCTCAAGAAGAAAATTTAAAAAATAAATTCAATTTAATTAAAGTATTTTCACCTTATCTCTATTATTTGTCCATAAAATTTGTGAAAAATAAAATTAAAACTTTTTTGAATTCAAAGAGTATCTTTGTGTTTTCTACATGTAGATAAATCGAAAAATAGTTAAAATTAAAGATATAATCATAAAATTAACTCAAAATAAGTTTTTTGGGCTTGAGACATATGAAAGGGCGGGGGGTTTTTTTTTTTTTTTTTTATTTTTGTTTGTTGAAGCGACAATGAAAGTGAGAGTTGCGATGGCCAATTGTCTAAAACTTAAACTAGAGAACCATCTTTTTTTTTTTTAATGTTTAGATTAAGAAAATGGAGTTTAAGATCTCCTGGTCAAAATTTTTATTATGATTTCTTAAATGCAAAAGGTCAAAATTTGAGGACTTCGTTTTTAAAAAAAAAAATGAAACATTCTTTTTATTCTTTTTTTATTCCAGTTATTCTTTTATTCTTTTTTTTTTCTCGGGAATTTTACACTCCTATTTTCTTCTTCCTCATGACCGATATAAATAAGTCCTCAGAGCGACATTATCACATTTTCCTTTTTCTCTCTCTTTTTCTCTCTCCGCCGTCTCTCTTCGATTTCTGTTTGTGATCTCCGAAATCCCATTACGTGAAGAATACAATCCACTCATTCTCTCTTTCTCTCTGGTTTGATCCTGTCCTCGTCCGCATAACCGAAAATTGAAAAAATTTTCCGAGAAAGCGCCTTTTTTTTGCGAGAAAATTTTATTTGTTTGGATGGGTGAGGAAATGATGGACAATAAAGAAGAAGAAGAAGAAGAAGAGAAGGAAAGAGAGGATTTTTCGGAGGAAAAGGAAGGATTGACTAATTCTGAACAACAGAGATGTTGTGTTGGAATCGGAGGGTTTCCTCTCCACAAGAGATCAATGGTTGTGGTTGGATACGCTCTCACGTCCAAGAAGACGAAGAGTTTTTTGCAGCCTAAGCTTGAAGGATTAGCTAGGTAATTTGGCTTGGAAATATTCATTGGGAAAATATTTATTCAAGCTTGATTTCTTTACGTTAATCCCTCTTCTACAGATAACCTTGAATACTCCGTAAAAATTACTAGGTTAAAAGATTAAAAATAAATAGATTGTCAAGATTCAATTTTTTATTTTTTTTTATTTTTAAATAGTCTGATTGTATTGCATTTCTTGGTGCGAAGAGAATTTGATATGTGGCGTCGGCTTGGTTGCTTTGCTAAGGTTTGCGTGTAACGTATTCGAAAATCGAATATTCTACTACATATGTCGTTTTCGTTTGGCTGGCAAGAAAATGAAAGAACAACCGTGGAAACTTCCATTATAATGATTGCACACACCGACGAAATCTAGTTTCTTTTTTTTCTTTCTTCTTGTTCTAGTCAATTAAAATGAGCATAAATCAAAGCTGCAATTTTTTTTTAATATAAAAGATGAGTCCGCCGAACTGCTTTTTATTTAATTGCTTGTTTATTTTGAATTTGCTTGGACAATATAAAATTTGATGATGTATTCGTTCAACATTGTCTGTGTTCTTGAAACGTTGAATTCTTATGACTTGTTGCAAAAACTAGATGCCTGTGTGAATGCTAGATGAGATTCTAGCAAAGTTAGACCAGTCTCCAGTAGTAGAATTTCTTTCCCTTTTATTTACTTTTCTTTTGTTTGGTATTAATTATATGAATTTTATATGTGATGCAGAAAGAAGGGAATACTGTTTGTTGCTATTGACCATAACAGGCCTCTTTCAGAACAAGGCCCTTTTGACATCGTTATGCATAAGGTTAGATGATGTTTCTCTATTTGAGAGTTGAGACTTTAGGATGAACAATTTAAGAAGTACATATGTTCCGTACCCCACTGCTGTTATTTCCTGTTGCTTCTAACTCTACACTTATAAAATTATACTAAATAAAATCAAACAAACATAATCTAATATTGTACATTTTTGCTAATCTTTGTTCTTGTTCTTGTTTTTTCTTTTTCTTTTTGTTTTTATGCAGTTATCAGGAAAAGAATGGTGCCAAGTTCTTGAGGTCCGTCTATGTTTAAATACTATCTAATCTCAAAAAGCTTGTATGTGTTCTTGATCTTGATTGATTTGTTTTGCAACTATTTTTGTTGATATTTGTTGAAGGTTTACGTTGCTGTGCTTTGCATTGACACTAATTATACAGTGGTAGGACCCAAATAGTCACTGACAGTGCCTGGTCGTAAACCGAAATTTAATTTCTTAAAACTCATTGCTGTCTAACATAATGTGCAGAGTTCTTCCCTTATCATGACTCAATAGTTGAGGTTGAGGCCTCAAGGCTCCGGCAAGTGACGATGTTTCTACTTCCGTGCCCATCTAGCTGATTTTCTCAGGTTTTCTGAGCATTTTTGTGGATTCTTGATTGAATGGGTTGATTTGTTTCCACTACACAGCCTTGTCAACTAAACTAAATGAGAGAAGCACACCTAATCCTAGTAAATTTAAGATCTAGTTCCTGTTTTTGTGTCTATGACACTTAGACCAGGATTAGTCTCTAGAAATTGTCCTTGCTTTATGCACTTTTTTGCGTCAAATATTTAAGTTCAAAGCTAGCATCACTTGTAGATTGTTCTGGAGAAATTTTAAGGATTTCAATCTGAAAATTATTTAAAAATTTCTTTGAAGTTATCTTTTTCACAGTTTTCCAAAAGAGCAATTTCGGTTTACTCATGTGCATTACTATTACAGTTTTCTATATAGTCACTGTACGATGTACTGGAGGCTTCAGAGTTGCTTTTGATCTTTCAATTCTTTTTCACGTTATTAATTTCCTCGTCATTGTTTTCCTTCTTAGTCCTTTCTTGATTTCTTGATGTTGTAACCAAACATAAATCAAGGTTTTCCGAATGGTTTGCTAACCAACTCGTGACGAATCTCTTGTACGTAGAATATACACGTGGTTGAACTAACCTCATCTGAAGTAACTCATAGTGTGAGATACTTTCATTCTGATTTGCTTTTGTCATATCCTTGCCATGGCGTCTTATTTTCTCAATAAACTTCTGGATAAAACCATTGAAATTTTTAGCAAGGTTAAAATTGTACGTAGTTATAAAATTTATGTATGGTAGGAGTCTACTTGTGTTCTTTCGGTGACAAAGAGCCAGTTGGTGTTTATTACTAGAACCCAACTTCTCTGTTATGAAGGATAAACCATCATCCTCTAGTTAGAGTAGAATTTAAGCCAAGTCAAATGTCGATGTTAGTAAAAGAAATGCTTGTTTGCTTTGGTCTTTATAAGTTACCTTTTGTTTTGCCGGCTGGGACTCTCTATTCGTTTTACTCTAATTCCTCGTGGCTATTTATGATTTAGGCAAGATATGCCAAACGGCCGATTACAAATAAGAGCTAAACTGTGCTGACTTGGTTTAAGTTGACTAATTGATTTCCAACATGACCACTTTCTTTGACAAATATTTAAGTTTTACTGTCTGTTTGTATCTGTATGCTTATTTCCAGTAATCGTCCCTTCTAACTCCCTTGTCTTCATATGTTTTAGGACTACGGGAAAACACATCCAGAAGTCACTGTTCTTGATCCTCCAGATGCCATACAACATTTACGTAATCGGCAGTACATGCTGCAGGCTGTTGCTGATTTGGACTTGTCTGAAACACATGGTAATTAGTGTGCTTATTGTTTGATTTTGTTCTGCTTGAATTTTAACTTACAGGTCTTACTTATGAGTATTGTTATTGAATTTTGTAATCTTTTATGCTGACCAAAATACCGATTTTTACTCAGGCAAAGTTGGTGTGCCCAGACAATTGGTTATTAAGAAAGATGCATCATCTATCTCTGATGCAGTTGCAAAATCTGGGCTGACACTTCCACTTGGTATGTATATGTACGCGCTTTTAGAATCCTAGTATTTATGGCATTCTATTGCTGGGCTTTGTAAAAGGCGTAAATTATCCTATTCAAATGTTGTGCAGTGACTATATCAATGATTGCATAATTCTTGCATGAGATTATCTTGTAGAATTTTTAATATTTATTTTTATTGATTTTTGTTTGCATCATCATACCTGTTTCAGTTGCAAAGCCACTAGTTGCTGATGGAAGTGCAAAGTCTCATGAGTTATCACTTGCTTATGATCAATGTTCCCTCCAAAAGCTAGATCCTCCCCTTGTTCTTCAAGAGTTTGTTAATCATGGTATGCAGCTGCACCCTATTTAGTGATTTATGTGTTCTGTTACCCACTAGCATGTGATGATTGTAATGTTGTCAAATGTGTCCTGGTTGAAGGAGGCGTTCTATTTAAGGTTTACATTGTTGGAGAAGCTGTAAAGGTGGTCAGACGTTTCTCTTTGCCTGATGTTAGTAAACGAGAGTTGTCCAAAACTGCTGGTGTATATCGTTTTCCTAGGGTTTCTAGTGCTTCAGCTTCTGCAGATGACGCGGATTTGGACCCTGGTGTTGCTGGTAGGTTTTGTTGTTTAAAAACACCTTTATTATCTCACTTATTTTGGCCCCCTATGTGAGTCTTGCCATCAGACAACGAGCTTATGTTATTAGAGTATAACTTTTGAGTCAGAGATCTTGTTTAGCTGGTTGGGGGTTTTTTGAATAGTGTCTTATTCAGCCACTTTGCCTAAGCTTCAACAGTGTACGAGGGTTATGTGCCATGGATTAATGGTGATATAAAAATGTCTTATTGTCATTCCTATATTATATCCCCCTAAATTAAGTTTTGTAAAATTTCTGTGTTACACGTGGATTCAAAAACCAGGTAGGCCCCTAATGCTTGGTAAATGATTTTCTTGCAGAACTTCCACCCCAACCCTTGCTTGAGAGACTTGCAAAGGAGCTTCGCCGTCGATTGGTAGCTTTTTGTCTTTCATTTACTAATTATATGGTGGCATACATATCACAACATGAAATGCTGAATGTTTTTTTCTTCTTTTCTTCAATAGGGTCTACGGTTATTCAATTTGGATATCATACGAGAGCATGGCACCAGAGATCAGTTCTATGTCATTGACATCAACTACTTCCCTGGTAAGTGAACCATTTTTATTTGAATTGCTATATACTGTTGACTTTGAACCGGCTTTTGCAACTTTGTTGCACCAGAGATCACTTGTTCTTTTTTCTCCTCCCACCATCCGAAGTCGAATCGAAGTCATGCTCACTGATTTTGAATTGGGTCGTTATTTTGTTGCAGGTTATGGGAAAATGCCAGAATATGAGCACGTATTCACAGATTTCCTCTTGAGTTTGACGCAAGGGAAGTACAAGAGAGTATCAGGGTAAAACACTCTAGAATCATTAGTAGGCTTTGCTGAAGCACAAGTTAGCAGTCTTAACACGCAACCGCCGGAGCACCTCAAATAAGTGTCTGCAGGAGACGTACGTGCATGTTTGGTCCCTCCGCGACCAAATATGTGGTCTAACAACTGAAGAAAAATTCGCAAGTGTAAATGCCCGTACCCTTCAATTTCTGTAAATGACTTGCTCATATTTTGTCTCCCCTTGTAAGAAGAGGGACCCAACCATCATGTACAGACTTCTTGCAAGTCTAACTTGTTCTTTTCTTGTTTGATTAAATTTTGGGCGGGTGCTCTGGTCGTCACATTCAACCGTGTAGTAACTGACGTAGCTAAAATTGCACAGCTCTTCTGGATATTTTATTTCAAATTTGTAGCTCTGAGGCAACTGCCTTCCTCTTATTATAGGAAAACCTTTGCCCATTTATATGCTATTTGCATAATCCCCCTTTATTCATTCTCAAACTATTTAAAATCCTAGTATCTAAAAAAAAAGTCTATTCAATTAAATTGGATATATTCATTCCACTTCTATTCCCATCGACCCTTTTTTCATACAGTTGAGCAATTTCTTTTATAGCTGTCTCAAGTGAAAAAAAAAAAAGTAGATCACTACTTAATTATTTAAGATTTGTCTTTTGTTGTTTTCACCTGCCTCCTCGGCCTATTTGCCTAGCCCAGCTGGCCCCCATAAAAACCTGGATGGGGCTGGGGAAGGCTAAGCATCTATCTTAGCTGGAATAATTTGAGAGTCATCGTTTTTGTGAGATTGTTCTTCAATTGTACTACTTTTATGGAAAGGTTAGAAACACATCACTTCAAAAGAGTATATAGATATAATTAATTACAAATATTTTATTTTGGAGTTAGGCAAACGTATATCATCTAACAGTATTTTGCCTTTTTGGCTAGCAAATGGTGTAAATAGAAGGAATGAGGAAAAAAAAGGGTTGGAACACAGGAATGTTAAAAAAAAAGGTAGTATTCCACTTAATTTAGTTGAAATCAGGTTTAGGCCTTCGACCTATGAGTTGAGGCATATATGCAAAGACATTTAAAGAAAATTACATATCACGCCACACATTTGAAAATGTGGATGCAAAACTATGTTTATTTATACCATATTTAAGAAAAAGATGTGGCACGCTACAACTTGTATTACTTTTTAGAAATAGTTAATATAAGTTGTTTAAATCTTTTTTCAATTAATTCAAATAAACAAATCTTAACTCTCTCGATTCTCTCTTCCTTTGTCTCTCATCTATTATAATATGTTTTAGTGGCATAATAAATTTTAAACATGTGTGGCATTTATAATAATAAGTTTCAAATACAGTATTTATGAAAATTTTCCAAACATTTTTTCACATAAAACAATATAAAACATTTAGGCCAGGCCATCTTATTGGATTGGGTCTTGTTTTCTAAACAATGGCCTTGCCATAACATTTTTCTTGGGAATATTCACAAATTTTATCCGTTAAGATTTACTTTTTATAAATTAAATACTTGTTCATTTATGGCATAACTTAATAATAAAAGTATAGCATAAACTTTTTTAAGTGTGACATAAATAAACACAATTTTTAAACGTATAGCATAACATGTAATCTTCTCATTTTTCTTTGAGAAAATTGCATAATATATCACTTTTTAAAGTGTTTATTCATGCCACAAAAATAAAATTAAAAAAAATTATAGCTCACTATCACTCTACTTTTTGGAAATAATTAGTGAGTTGTTTAAAGCTCTCTTTAAGTCTCTCGTTTTCTTTCTCACACCTATTAGAATATTTTTTCCGTAGCATAACAAGTTTCAAACATAGATGGTAAAAAAAAAAAAAAACTTTTAAAGATAAGATTTACAAAAATTTCTATGTCTTCTTTGGTGCCCTACATGGGCCGGGCTAAGCAGCCTAATTTACATCTTTATTCTTTTTCACTTTTGCATTGTTATCCTACAATTCACGATTGTCATTCTTAACACGAGTTCTTTTTTTTTTTTTCCCTTAACCACAATCAAGAATTCTTTTTTATTTAATCTTGTCTCGTAGAATTAATTTTGCCTATATAGTTTAGTAATAAGATAGTGTAACAAAAATTTGATGGAAAAAAAAAAAGACGAATTAGGAAACTATTTTAATCACACAAAAGAGATTTGTGCATGGTTTTAGAACCAATTAAAAAAAATGCAAATGATTGATAACTAATTGTATCCCACGTCACAAAGGGAAGAAAATGATTTACAATGTCCTTTTGAATAAAGGCTTAATTGGCTTAATTTTATGAGAGCTCTTATGGTTAGATCGGCAATGTCTTACCAATATGTAACTATTTTCAAGTCGAGTATAAACCGTGTGATTCAAATTGCGTGGTTAAGATAATCAATTCGTTTAGATATAACCCTTTGCGCTGCATGGATGAGCTTGGTGTAACGTATAAAAAGTCCCACATCGGCTAGGCAGAGGACCGAAGAGCAGTACTTAAGTCCTGGACTGCCCACCTCTCAACAAGAGCTCTTTTGGGACGTTACAAGTGGTATCAGAGCGGGGTGCTGCCTGGTGTGTGGACTCTCCAACCCTCAGGAGAGCTGATCCCCGTCACGCGATTGGGTGGGAAGAATCTAACCTATAGATAGAGGACCGAAGAGCAGTACTTAAGTTCTAAGCTCTTTTGGGACGTGACATTGGGCTCTCTTATCTACCTCTAAATTTAAAAGAGTTTCCTTATCCTCCATGGCACATGCCACCTAATCCATATGGGCAGATTAATCGATGGCCCTAATGAGCTTCTTCGCCCAGACCTATAAACTCTTTTGGCCGGATGCAAACGTGCAAAATGCAATCTTCCGTTAGCCATTGGCAAGCAGCACCGGGTGTAAGCCCAACTGATTTGCCAATTCATCTGACTATTGAATCTGCTGTCCCATCCATATTTCGAAGATCAATTACGACATCATCGTCGATTTCTATACTATCGAACTCTCCACCGAACAGCGCCAAAACTTTGAACTTGTGGTTTTTAATACTCAAATCCATTAGTTTTTGAAATATTTTGAAGTTAATGGTCATTCTGCATAGAGAAAAGGGAAAAAACTATGCAACATTTGTACAGATTAAAAGGACATGCCAAGGATTGATAGCAGTTTCTTTGACTGAAGTTTGTCTACAAATTGTTCTTTCCCTTTCGATTTGATCTGAATCGTCATACTTGTTTTTGACGATTCATTTAAATTTTCTTGGATTTATATTTTTTTAGTTTTGCTCACACTTGTTTATGCGAACATTCAATGTTGGCATGGAGATCATGAGATGAAAATTATTGAAGAAGTGTATATTTTTCTTGCCGCTTTTTATAGTCTATTCTCTCTCTTTTTCGTGACATTTTAATTTTTAAAAATATAAAAGATTTTCAGTGTTAAGAAAACGATTCGTTGATTGCAGGAGCATAATAATGAAAAATGATCTCGCACCTCATGCCTATGGATTTACTATTCAGCTCTAATTTTACATGCTTGATCGAATCCACGTCATTCCACGCATTTAGAAGCATTTAGGTGTTAGGGGAATCCACGATGTATACTTCAAAAAATATCAAACTCGTTTAAGAATATAAATTAGAACCAAAAGCTTTTAGTTCAAACCAATTTCATTATAACATTTTCTTTTATAAAATGTAAATTATTGTAATGCTTTAACTTCAAACCTTTTGTTAAAACATATATTCTCAAATAGAGTCTTTATAACTTTGGATATCAATTACATTGTGCCAGGACCATTGTAACCATTGTGCAATCGCCATGACTGAGAGTTGAAAATGTTGCTCAAATGATTTTTTTTATACGACCTACGGGTAGGCCAAATTTGGTTCTCCTACCAAATTTTATTTTATTTTAAAAAAAAACATAATTGAAAATACTTATTCTATTTTAACTTTTTGTAATAAAAATAATTATCTATCAAATAAAATACAGCCTTTTAAATAAAATGGATACAATGTTCTCAATGATGCGACATGTCGTCATCGTTGTGTGTTTCCGTTTTTATAGAATCATCAATCTTAAGAGTATGAGTATCATCCCAAACAAAAAAGGATACAAAACGGTATCATATCGTTACTAATAATAGGAAAAATAATATAGAGTCATGATTTTAATTATGAACTCTTAGTTAAGGGTGGTAATTTCATGTTACGTGTAGTGTTTATGTCGTGTTTTAGTTGTTTCTTTCATTTTTATTATCCAACCTGAACCTAATCTATGACACTTTTTTTTAAAAAAAATCATATATAAGTTGATGTGACATCGTTTTAAATTGATACATGACATAAAATTGACACGTGAATCTGAAATTGACATAAATATTTTGTATTTTTATTGAGTTTCTTTGAGAAGTTATAAAGAAATAACTAGTCATAATCTGCTAAAATATGATAACATGCATCAAAATCAAGCAAACAAAAGCATACGATTACGAGAGCAACTATCATCAAATCACAAGTTTATAACAAACTTTAAAATATAAAATGTAAGATATAATTTTTAAAAATATTTTTCATGAATTTTGTATCATGTTTAGGCTAGGCGGGTTTAATCTTAAAATGATTTGTTCTTTTTGTATTAATTTAAGGTCGATTCAAACTTGACCTAAACCCCTTTTCTTCGGTCTTAACTTATGAATTTCGAAAACATTAACAATTAAAGTTTAATAACTAATAAGCGTTAAAAAGTATATACAATTTTGATTATAAAATTTACATGTAAAATTTTTTAATAATAGAGCCTGTTATTTAAAAAAAAAAAATAAGACTCGATACATAAAAAAAATACTTAACAAAAATTAAAACAGGTGTTGGACCTTGTTTATCAATAAATTTAAAGTCTAAGGTAGATTGTATTATCATATGAGAAAAATAAATAGTCAAAGGTGCCAATTCACTCAAAAGAAATTGTCTGTTAACCACAACCAAACTTCAGTTCTAACACTAGTGTCAACAAATACAAATACAAATTAAAAAAAAAAAAAAAAAGTAGATGACACCTTACAGATCATCATCATCGTTATCCAACAATGCGTGACTAAATCAAAAAGCCACAACCATCAGAAGTTATTCATATAAGCAACATAGAAATTGACAAAATTAACATTCTTCAAAAGCAAAATCAACCCAAAGTCCCAGACTACAATGCAAAAGCAAAACAACAATAAAACAAAAAAGAAAAATTAAAAATCAGGTGGCGGCGGGAGCTGATTCGGGAGAAGAAGAAGGGACAGCGTCGGAGGCGAGAACCCAGTCGGGAGGGAGGGGCGGGAGAGGTGCGTAGACGGTGGGCTTTCGGCGGATGTCCCAGGCCTGCGTCTTTCTGGGCCGAGTCTTCATGTGGTGGGCCGTCGCTTTCTTTTTGGGCCTCGACGAGCACTCAATCAACACCAGCCAGCCGCCGCCGCCGCCACCGTTCCACGGGGATGCTGATGACCTCCCCGCGCCGCCAAACGACGCCTGAGCAGATGGGTTCCGCACTGCCGCCGCGATTTGAGCTCCGACGAAAGCGGTCGTCGTCGACATTTTCGCCGAGGAGATTCTCTCTTGGGTTGTTGGGTGTTTCAAGAACTGAATCGAATTCTGAAGAATTTCTGGCAAGAGAGAGAGTTGGGAGTGAGGGATTGAGTGGGTTTTCTTCTGGCTGTGTACCTCTCGATTTGCGGATTACGAAAGTTATCTATAAGCCTGTTACTTCCTGGAGCTATGGCAGCTTTCAGCACAAATGCCGCAGGCTCATAGTTAGGGCCGATTGGCCCATTCTGATCTCTCATAGCACACTTGTTATGGGCTTTCACATTGGGCCTGTATATGGAGATAATTGGGTGAATTTGATAAATGAAATTTATGTGGTATCATTTTGATTCTTAGCATTTCCATGAAAAAACTTTTAAAACACTACCACTTTTAGGAGCTAGGAAGACATAATTGACATTAAGACTATTGCAAATAGATTTGAGTCTGTCATTAATGACTTCAAGTTTATCACTCATGAACTTGAATTTGAGGCTATTTACTAATGGACTCAAGTTCAACAACGATGACCTCGCCTATCATTAATAACCTCAGGTCTATTGCTGATAGACTTCACTATACTTTTAAATCAACTAATTTTTTATATAAAAAACCTCAAAAACCAACATTATAAATGGACGCGAGTCTAGTATCGGAACGATATCTTCTTCGTCACTATCAGAAGTACAATGGGGGAACAAAGTTTCAAACAAAGTCATCGTCTTAGTAGCATTTCTCCTGTCCTCTCCTCATCAAGGTCCTTTTTCCTTGCAAAACTCTCTCAATATCTTTACTTTCCTATATTTTTAATAAAAAATCAATATAATTTTGTTTTTCATTCTAAGATGCCGGAGACCATAAAGAACACTAGCCGCCACCCGTTTCGCACCTATTGCTATCCTTTGCCACCATACGTCTGATGACACCGTCGCCACAAATCGACTTGTCAGACTTCGATCTACAAAACTCTGGCAACATCAAGCTCAACTTTTGGCTATCCGCCCATCGCAATCTCTCTCTCTCTCTCTTCGTAGCATCTACTTATTGTTGCCGATCGATTACATCTATCGCATTAGATTTGGATGGCGATGGCAGAGAACTCGTTTGATGGAAAAGTCATTTGATGAGATTTGATGATTGCAACGATCGTTGATCGGGAGGTTGAGCCCATAGATGTCCTCGCTTCGTCGCTCGCTCTGACGTAAATCTAAGACATTTCAACGTCGCACCGTTGTGAGGAAACATGATGCCATCACGGAAACCTTGTCTTCTTCGGGAGAGAAATGACGGAGATAAGGGAAGAGAGAGAAAGTGGGGAGGAGAGAGAGAAAATCGAGGAAGAGAGAGGGAAGAGAGATCGAAATGTGGACAAAGTGAAGAAAGAGAGAGAAAGAAAAGCCGGGTCTGGTTGTGTCCATTTTTTCTAGTAGATTATTTGGGAGTTTTGGTAAGGATAATTTAGATAATATTGTGTATCAGATATGAATCAAAGGTTTTTTTTTTTAAAGGATAGAAATCATTAGTGATGCTAAGAAAGTGATCTATCAACCAATTTTCTCGAGATATTTACATTATATCCTATTCATTCTATAATTGAATTGATTTATGCATATGTACTAAGAAAGTGATCTATCAACCAATTTTCTCGAGCTATTTACATTATATCCAATTCATTCTATAATTGAATTGATTTATTCATGTTACATGCTCAAAAACCATTTGAAAATATGTCATGATGGTATAAGTAATATTTTATATGCAGACTAAAATACCCATAAGTTAAACCTATTTTTTCTTTTTTTCACTTTCTCTCTTTAGATATGGACCAATATGTTAAGAGTATATTTGAATATTTTTAATATAAGTGATAATATTGTCGCGGCATTCTTTGCAAATTTTTTCTTTTGCATTCCATAAATCAATCTAAACTTAAAATTTTTGGTATTTTGTAAAGAGCCCTTGTATATACCACATTTAGAAAAGTTTAGAGAAAATTACAAGTTGTGCCACACTTTTAAAAGTTGTGTTTATTTATGCTACACTTAAAAAAGTTTATGTCACGCTATCATTCATAATACATGTTAAATTATGCCACGAATGAATATATATGATACTTATAAAAAGTAAATCTTAAAATATAGCATTTATGAAAATTTATTAGAAGTTAATGTCACAGTACCATTTATATTACATGTTAAGTTATACCACAAATAAACATGTATAAAATTTATAAAAAATAAATATTAAAAGATAGTATTTATAAAAATTTTCCTCATTAAATCCTTATGAGAAACTTACAAGATATGCTACATTTTTAAAAAATATATTTATTTATACCACACTTAAAAAAATTATACCATACTTAAAAATATTTGACATTTATAAAAAATAAATTTTAAAAAATATTATTTATAAAAATTCCTCTTAACCTCTAAAAGAAGGGCACCTTACACAAATGGCACAAACTTAATACCTACATTGATTTATAAAATGAGAAAAATATTTACAAAAAATACCACACCCAATCATCATATTATATTTAAAAAGCTAAATATACCCTTGAAATCTCTTCTAACAAAATAATAAAAATAATTAAGAAATAAAAAAGAAAAGATCAACTAAATCTCTAGAAAGCAGACTATCAGAAGATTAAAGGCATGGGGCATGGGTGGAGATTTGCTCTTCAATGGAGACACGAGGGGGACGAACATCTCTGGTCGAGGCGTTGGGCCATGAGCTTCTTTGGTGGAGGCGCTGGGCGACAAGCTTCTTTGGTTAAGGTGCTGGGGCATGGCGGCAACGAGCTTCTCTGATTGTTGCCATCGGGGAAGCAAGGATGAGGGAGCAAGGAGAGAGAAAGAGAGAAGAAGGGGAGGCTAGGAATTGAGAGAGAATGAGGGAAGGCGACTAGGGAAGAAAGCAAGAAAAGAAGAGAGGGAAAAAAACCCAAGATTTAGGCCATGGATATTTTGATCAGTACGGAAGAGTTAGCTGATATCAAGGTGGCATATTTTGCCACAATTTTAGGAGATGTGGCAGATTTCAATCAATGATTAGAAGCCTGGAACAAAATTATCTTACGAAGGAATAAGAAAAATAGCAAATTTTTGAAATGTTTTAAAATAAATAACAGATTTTAAGAATATTTATAATAAATCGTAGATTTAAGGTGTAGACTTACGTTGTAAACAAAAGAGTAATAAATTATTTACATTTTAAAGCTATTTATCGTATAAATAAAAATTCTTTACACCGTAAATAAAAAGATAAATAAATTATTATTATAAATCTACTATTTATTATAAATATTTTAAATACCTGCTATTTATTGAAATTAGTTTGAAAAAGTAATATTTAGTGTAATTTCCCTTTACGTATGTCTACATGCTTTCTGTTCTTTTTTCTTTTATTTTTTTAATATTACATAAATTTAAAAGTAACAATTTTTTGTAATATATTAGAAATTTGAAAAAAATAATTTTCACGTTTTATGCTATAAAATAGCATAGAATTTATTGTAATGATTTAAAATTTAATTATTTGTAAAATGTTTCTTTTACTATATTTTTATTTAAAACAATCCTATTTAACCCATGATGTTATAACTGGTTACTAACAAAACTATTAAATCCGGTCAAAAAAGAACACAATATAAATTAGAGCTTATAATTTTATCAGTTGTGAGGTTTTAACCTCGTGAGAATGGAAATGATTTTCTTTTGTTTAACTCACTCTCTTTTTTTTTTTTTTTTGTCCTTTTTAGTTTTCATTGGTTAAGCGAGCTGCTTGTGTCAAGCATAGTTGAAACAGATTGGGCAACTTTTTCCCTTTTTGCTGGAGAAATTTTAGAATTGAACAGAGGAACCGCTTTGCCAATGCCACCTGATCTGTTTCATCTTCCAAGGTGCTTTTGGTGTTCTTTATGCTATTATCTTCCAACGTTGCTTTTTAGAACTAGATATTCTGCTCAGCAGCACAAAATGTTTTGCCTTGAAAAACAGTTCAACAATCTTTCTAGCAAGTTAAATCAGTAACTTCACACATGCTGTAGCTTATATTTTCTTTAGTACCCTTGAACCACTTGATTTTCTATCATAGCCAAAATCTCATAATGTCCTTTATTGTGTTATGAGACCTTTTACTTTTTTAGAAAGAAAAAAAATGGTAGGAAAGGAAAGAAATTAAAAAAAGATAACATTTTTCTGCCTTAACACTAAGCAACCTTTATTCTTGCAGGCAAAGCTGAGGCAAGGAAAATGTGCTCAGACATTTCATTTTGCATTGGAGATGCTGAGACTGGTCCTATTTACACTAGTGGAGTCCATAGGCCACTTTATTAGGGAGCAAGTCTGAGATGTTATCTCTTTCTGAAGATCCTTGTGGTTGATTTGTTTGTGGGTTTTGTATATTCTGCTTATGCGTTTCATTAAAAAAAAATTATCATCATTGAATTGAATTCCGCATTGAGAAGAATGATATGCACTAATTTTTTTTAAGTTAGCAATTATCTAGATATGGTTACTTGGTAAAATTTAGTTATAGAATATTCTATTACTGAGAGTATTTAAGAATCAAATTGAAACTTAAAGTTAAAAATTTAACACTAAAGTGAAATTTAATAAAAAAATAACATTGTATTAGAGGGTAATTTTCTTATAGAAAGACAAATTTTTTATCAGGGAACAACATTAAAGATTCTCTTAGACGAGCTTGTAAAAGAGAATTTCTATGTCGAGATATCTAAACCGTACCATGCACCAAGTAACGTTTTTTTTTTCCTTGAAAGTAAAAGCTCATTTCAAATTACCAAATTAACACGGTCATTTCTCTATATATAAGCAAAAACATTGCAAAAATTCATCAAAACCAACATAGCACAGGAAAAAAAATAATTTGTTCGTTTGTTGTAACTAAAAAGAACTCTTACGTTTTCCAAGAAACAAGGAACTTTTTTACTCAGATACCCAACTAGAACTGCTTCCGACCATTAAATTGCTTGTTTGTTTTCATTGAATTATTTAATAAATTTCGAGTGCAACATTTTAAAATTTAAAATTCAAGTACTCTAATATTTTTGATAATTTAATGATTTTACACCCCTCAAGAAGACGGAATTAACTTGAAGCTCTTTGCTGTTTTGGATGATGGGAACAGCCAAATATCTCAATTTCATTTTCTTTTGTAGAGCTAGCCAAATATCTTTTTTTTTAGAACGATCCCAATACAAGATCTCAATTTTTGCAACAAAATAGCATGGTACTTTTTGTAATAATTTTAATTTTATTTACTTGTAAAATGTTTTTTCTTTGCTATATTTCTGTTTAACTCACTCTTTTTCTTTTTCATTGGTTAAGGAGCCACTTGTGAGAAGCACAGTTGAAACTGATTAGGCAACTTTTTTTCTTTTTTTTTTTTTTTTTTTCCCATTTTTGCCGGAGAAATTTCATAACTGAACAAAGGGACTGCTTTGCCAATCTCTACAACCTGATCTTTCTATCTTCCAAGGTGCTTTTGGTGCTCTTTACGTTATTATCTCCCAAGGTTTTTTATCTTTTTAGGTTGCACTTTAGAACTAGATATTCTGCTCAACAGCACAAACCGTATTGCATCGTTGGAAAACAGTTCAACAATCTTTCTATCGAGTTAAACCTGCAAATTCACACATGATGTAGCCTATAGGGCTATTTGTTTGGAGTACTTTTTGTACTTAATAAATATAAATTTAGATTTGAGTGTCAAGAATTTTTTGAATACGTGTTTGTTTTTCTAAAAATCTGAATCTTTTGAGTATCAAGAATTTAAGTTTTTAGAGTTCTGACTCATCTTAAACTTTTGATATTCGGATACCTCTGCTACAGTAAAAATTGAAATTCTCTCTCCTATATTTGAAGGAAAAAAATCAAAACTTCATCATTTGATATCCAATTGAGATGATTATGTTCTTAGTGAAAAGAAGAATAAATTGAGATCTATGTTGCATTTTTTTTGGATCATTAACATTAAGATTTTGTTAGATTTATTAATAAATCAAAGACTATTTTCACTACCTTTCCAAACACATATCCTAATTTTATTTCATACTAAAATTAAAACATAAATGCATATCCAAACGACAATTCAGATAATAATTCAAATCACTAACTCAAATCCTAATTCAAATCATACTAACTCAAATCAAATCACTAATTCGAATCCACTTATCAAATAGTCCCTATATATTTCTTTCGTTCACTTGAACTACTTGATTTTCTATCTTAGCCAAAATCTCGTAATGTTCTTTACTTTTCTAGGGAAAAAAAAAGAAATTAATTGGAAGGGAAAGAAATTAGATAAGATAACATTTTTCCGCCTGAACACTAGATATCCTTGATTCTTGCAATGTAAGCCAAGGCAAGGAAAATGTGTAAGATAATCCATTTTGCATTTGAGATGATGAAACTGGTCCTGGTCCTATTTATACTTAGTGGAGACCATAGGCTACTTTACTAGGGAGCAAGCCTGGTGAAAGGGTTAACTTTTTCCTGAAGATCTTTGTGGTCGATTTGGCCGTGGGTTTCGTGTATTGTTCTTGTATGTTTCAGCAAATATATGTATATATATATATTGCTATTAAATCGAGTTCCACGAGGAATAAGATGCACGCGTCATTTTAAAGTGCCCACAATTTCCTTTTAAGTGAGAAATTGTTTGGATACAGTCACCAAGTAAAGTATACTTATAGACCATGTATTACATCCTCTTGAAGGCCATCGTAATCGCTTTGGTTATGAGCTTCATGTGTTACGTTCCTGTGTGCATTATCAATTAAAAGCTTGGTGATGTGTTTTATCAATTAAAAAATGATAAATTTGGTTTATTGTGATTTTAAAATAGGGTAGTGATGCAAGAACGGGCCGACCCGGCCGGTTCCCCTTAGGCCCATGCAGAGCCGTGGGTCGGGCCGTTTCGTGGGCCTTAAATGGGCCGGTCTATCTTGGCCCATTATGGGTTTAAATAGGTCAGTTCATCTAAATATGTAATTTTTAATTATTTATTTTTATTTTTATTTTTATTTTTGAATTTTTAAACAAGTTAACAAATATAAAAGTTTGAATAGTTAAAGGAAATATAAAAAGGGATATTTTATTTACGATTGCCTTATTAAAAATCTTTCCAAGGAAAACCCAGTGGGACAAAACCATAGTAAGAAAAAAAGAGTACAATCAAGATAATTATACATAAGATGTTTACAAAATTATTAAAAACACAAAAAAACATAAAAAAAATATTGTTCATTGTGGGCAAGGATGGGTCGGCCCATTATAGGTCTAGACGGGGTGGCCCAGCCCATGATTTTTCATAGGCCGGGCCGGGCCATAAACAGTGCCAGGCGTGTCAGTTTGGCCCATCACTGTAGCAGGACAGGCCCAGACTGATCCACGGGCCCCGGCCCAATGTTGTATCTCTAAAATAGAGAAAATTCTATGGTTGGGTAACACTTGAACTATTGCATTGAGTTCTATTCGATTTTTTTTTTCTTTTCATATAACTGTAATAAAATTTGATATAGTATCGTCAATAGGAGAACACTAGATTTTCAATCCAAGAAGCTGATTTTTCCTAAAGCTAGTTTTTGACTTTTTCCTAAAGCTAGTTTTTGACTTCTATTTATAACATTATAACGAGATGTGACGTAGGTTTTTCTTTGTTATATAGTGTGGAAAACACATTATTTACTTACCTTTTGGCCATCCCACTGATGGAGATGAACATACAAGTCTTATTATAGAATAAGTTTCCTACTAACTAAGCCTCTGTTTCAAACTTCAATTGTAACGTTTTAAGTTTAAGAACTTTAACACGTAAAAACTTTTTTATAACTTTTTATTTTTTACTATAGCTGTTAAGAATTTTATACTGTTTATAGTTATAATTGATTGGTTTGAACTGATTTTATTGAAACTACATTCGAAATGTTCTTACACGGGCACAAAACAGATTATTTTCTGTGTAGAGGTATCTAAACCGTTTCATGCACCAAGTAATGTTCCTTTCTCCTTGAATATAAAAGCTTGTCTCAAATTACCACATTAAGATGGCCATCGATTTATATACAAGAATAAAAATGCAAAAAATTCATCAAAACCAACGTACGGCACACAGAAAAATAATTCGTTGATAGGTTATAACTAGAAAGAACTTTTTTGTTTTCTAAAAAAAAAGGGACTTTTTTGCTCAGATAACCAACTAGAACTTTTTCAGACCACTTAGACCGCTTGTTTGTCTTCAATGAATTGATTGACAAAATTCCAGCACAACATTAAAATTTTAAATTCAAATGCTCCAATATTTTTCATAATTTAATGATTTTACACCCCTCAAGAAGACGAAAACTTGAAACTGTTTGCTGTATTGATGATGGGAACAGTCAAATATCTCACTTTCATTTTCTTTAATAGAGCCAGCCAAATATCCCAATATTTTTTTCAGAACGATCCCAATATATTTATTTATTTTATTTCTTAGTAAGAGCCGAATATCCCAAATTCTTCATCCAAGGCTTATTTTAAATCTGCATGGCAGCCTGGCACTGAATTCTTATCCTGATTTCGGCCGACTTGAAGCCCAACCCAAACGCAACGCAGCATCAATTTTATTTAATTCGTCAAATTTATTTTTGGAATTAAAAACCGCATTAATTTCTAGTGCTGAAAAATAAATTAATTTATTATTCTGATCACAGAATGAAAAAGCTCCAACTTTAGTAACTCTCTCTTTTCTTTTTATGTAATAATGATGCTGCAAATGACTTCAGCATGACTTGACGAGTCCCGAAGGCCCCGTGACGGGCAGGAAAATTAAAGAAAAGAAAAAGATATGTTTGCCACGTTTCAACACCCTGAACGCTCAGCAGGGATATCTGTCCCTGTCCACCGTTCACGCGATCAAGTGACTTCAAAAGAACTTAGCCAAAGAAAAAAAAAAGAACCTTAAAAAAAGCAATTAAAAAAAAAAACACACCCACTCTCACTGGTCTTTTCGTAGAGAGAAGCAAAAATTGAAAACTCGACATTTTAGTGATGTTTGTATTGATATTTTCGTATTCTTGAAATATTGAAATAAATAGAGGAGAGGAGTGTTGTAAGTAAACATTGAAAAATCAACATTTTTACAGGAGTGTTATATCCTTTTAAAAAAATATCTAAAAATTTTTGTAGAAATTTTTGAAAATATTGATATTTTAACAAAAATATTTGTTTCTATGAAAACTGTAACGTAAAATGACAAAATATTTAACAATTTTACAAAAATTTCTATAAAAATGTCGAAAAAAATTAACAAAATATTCAAACTTTATATGTAATTTTTTAAATTACTTTAAAATATAAAATTTAAATTATTTTTATTCATTTTTAATATAGTCTTTTATAGATTTACTTTTCAATGTTATAAATCCAATTTTTAATTTATTCAGTGTACTGGGACATATAATTCAAAATATCAACTCCAATCTTAGAGTCACTAAGAATCACGAAAGACCTCTAATTTCTCTATAACTATCCAAATTCTAAGTTTTGGTATCAATATTATATGAATCAATAAGGTATTTTAAATATCTTTGATCATCCTAGAAGCTCTTTTTGGTGTAGATGTTTTCTTATCTTATCTTATATGAAACTATAAATGTAAAGTACTTGTATTAATTTTCTTTTAACTATTTTGCTCAATTTGAGATTAGATGCTTATTATTTATCATATTATTATCACTTTTTACTATTTATATTTATCACATACATAATTATTTGTTTGAAAAGTTCATATAAACTATATATTATTAACAATTTTAGAGTTTCTTAAAGTCTTATTTAAACATAAAGTGATTTAAGATGATTTTTCGTATTTTATGTCAATTTTTATTGATATTGTTATTTTTGTCGATATTTCTGTAAAATTTTAATGACGATATTTTCATCGATATCGATATTTTAATCTTTAGAAAGAAATAACATATTTCAATTTTTTTCTTTTTTTGGTAGATTACAAGTGTTTGGTAACTTTACTAGATTAATAAGTTAAATATAAATATACTGTAGCATGTGAAAATTTTACATTCTAATATATTTTTATTTTATATTGAAAATATATGAAAAAGTTTACATTATAGGTAGAACTATGTTTCAAACAATTGCCAAATGCGGCCAATTACCTTTTCTTTTGTTTTTGTTTGGTTTTCTTTTTTTTTTTTTTTTTTTTTTTTTTTTTTTTTTTTTTTTTGAGGGTGGAGATTGTCAGGGTTATTTTGCTACAACCAAATGAAAAAATAAAATCACATTTTTTCTTGAGGAAAAAATTAAAAAAAAATACATTTTTGAGTCATAAAATTTAACTCATCTCACTTCTTCTCTTAAATTGGTGAAATAAAATTTCTCTTTCATTTACAAAGATGGACGAAATGGTCTCCTTTTTCCTTCATGATATCAGTTTTATTTTTGTTATGTTTTATGTGAGAAAAAGTTGGAGCAAATTTATTTTGTGTTGGGAGGTACAAAATATTTAGTACTTTATTTAATCTAATGGGTAGGACAACTAATCCCACGTTTTAAGAAGGGATTAGTTATCCCTTATTCAAAAGAGCTTTTGTCTTGGACTACATAACTAATCCAACTTATGCTACAACCTCAAACGTGGACATAAGAAATGAAAGAACGAGGAAAATACTACATTTTTAATAGCAAAAATTTCAGGGTTGTAGATATTAATAACATACTTTGCATAAAATAAATTATACATCCCTTAAATGTATTATGTCTCCAGGCCGTGCTATGCCCCATAACTGTTGTTTCATATTCTAAACATTGTCAAGGAAATTACATGATATGTCATATTTTAAAATGTGCCTATTTATGTCATTTAAAAAAAAAAATTTGTCATATTATGACTCATATTATATGTTTAAGTTGTGTCACACTTAAACATATATGATATTTATAAAATACAAGTTTCAAAAGATGATATTTCTAAAAATTTCTCATGTTTTCCTCAACAGAGTATAAAACTTGCAATGAACTACACCAATTTTAATACTATCTTTACTTTTATATATATATATATATATATATATATTTAGAAAACTGTTATTTTCTACCATTTTCATTAGAAAAAAAACTACCAAAGTTCCATTCCTTTTATCTAGCCTATCAAACATATTATTAAATTTTCACCTTTAAGCTTTCAATTCATCTTCTTTGCCCAATAAACTTGATGAATATAACTTTCTTTTATTCTTCACATTTTATTAGTAGTTGTAGATATAAGTTAACGATCTTATACATAAGATTTAACCATACAGAATAGAGTTTAAATCTTTCACTAACAAAGTTAACATATAAAAAAATGGCTCCATTTTCCTCATTTACATAGTTATGTCCCTTTATTATTTTTTTCTCTATAAAAAATCAATCCTTAATTTCAAAATAAGTAAAAAAAAATAGAAAGAAAAAAATACTTCAAAGAGTTAAAATCAAATATCCAAAAAAAGGACCAACATGGGAGGGCCATAGTTGTGAGCAAGGGTTGGTAAGGTAACCCAATAACTAAGTCGTATCAATGGGTCGGGTTCAGGTTGAATTGAGGGTTAATTTTTATATAAATTAACTTGACACTAACCTAACCTATGACACGAACGGGTCTAGAAATTTTAATACTAACACGACCCATTTTGACACAAGTTGATAAGAACATGACCCGTACTAATCCGTTTCTTATGCAACCTATAAAACGTCAATAACCCGTAACCCCTTAATGACCCAATCCGTCAATTACCTATAGTAACTTGCACTAACCCATGACATTTTTATAGCCTGTTTGGCAAATAAATCCGGACCACTTTTGTAACGCCCCTAGATGGAGGTTAACAATTTTTATTAAATGAAATGAAGATTAGAAAATAAAAATAAATCATCAAAGTAATTTACCCGGGACTTAAATAAGAACTCTCAAAATAAAATAAAAACATAAACAAATAAATAAACTACAGTTTAATGTAGCACCTTAAATTTTAATAATATAAAACTGTCACCATCATCATTACAACCTTCAACGCATCTTAATACAGTCACAGAGTGTAACAATCAATGCTTATATTATCATAAACATTCTTAACAATTGAAGCAATCCCAATGTAATATAACTACAAAGCTTCCTCAACTATTTTCCTAGTAACCACCTCACACTTAGTGAGTCCTGAAAAGATAAAAATAAAAAGGGAATGAGCGACAGCATGCTCAATAGGAAAAACCGTTACTCACCGTTAGGTTTTTATCCTTACCACATTAAGACATACATGGTTAATTAGTTCTTATCATTATTCATCAATTTTGTCATATTCAATTCCAGTGGATATCTTATTGTCATTCTTACCAAGTTTCATACATATATATATATATATACATATTAATTTAGGATTCAATTATGCTCAACTGTACCCACTGTGCAATAGAATTTCATATCACTCAACTTAACGAAACCCAAATGGGCGAGCTTGATTACCTTCTAAACATTCCAAGGGTGTTCTGGTGAGGGGACATCAAGCCCCGAGTTCTCACCAAGTCGATTTCTATACAGTGTATTCTAGGACTTTCGACCCAAGGAAGCGTCATCACCTTTCTCCTATTTTATCTTTTAGGGTATTCGTGCCCAACGACGTAACCGCTGCCCTCTTCACGTCTCACAATTTCTCTATTTTCATCTGTTATTTATAAAGTTAGTCTTCCTAACCATACTTTTCAATTTATAACATGTGTCACATTATTATGTTCCTCGCTATACAATACAGGGCGAGTTTCACATTATCATGTTATAGATATAATCATATACCTTCAAAATAGTATATATATATCTTGCAACATAAAACAACAAATTTTAATTTATCAACACCTCACAAAAGATGAGTAATAAAATCCCTACCTCTTAGCGAATACCATGCTAATATCTTCCAACTCACGATATCAAACTCACCATATAAGCTCAAAGTACTTCGTTATCCTACGACGCATTAAATTACCATACTTTAACTCAATTCCTAATCCATAGTCACACTGATTACCATCTATTCTACTGTTTTTATTAGTGTGCCATAATCATTTATATGAAATCTTTGAAACATTTTGTAATATAAAACGGTGAAAAATATATAAATTGAGATTGTCCGATTAGCCTGTTGATTAAGTTCGACCTGTCGATTGGCAGAGTCTAGCCTGCTAATTGAGGCAAATCTAGAAAACTCCAGTTTTCTGTTTTTAAAGTTTTGAGCTTCAAAGTTCAATCTGACTTGTTTTAACAATTCCTAAAACATGAAAAATACATAGAAACCATAGATTATTATACCAATAAAACATGTAAATCTTTTTCCCCAAACTTTTAAGCATAAAACATGTTTAAAATTCTCAAACATTGATTTTTATAGCACTTTACAAAAACGTGATTTAAATAGAAAATTGTTTAAACTTAAAACAAACACAATTCAATTTATATACACACAAAAGCATAAACCCAGATCACGAAATGAAGAACAATTATATAATTTAAACATAGTAATTTCGAATAAAGGGAAGGCAGAGAATAATTTAGGTTTTTTGGTTAGAAACTCTACCTTGTTTCCTTGAGAAATTGTTATTAGGCTTGACTTTTTGCTTGAAGAAAGAGATCCTGAGTTGAAATGGAACTTTTTGATTAAATTGTGAAAGTGAAGGAAACAGATGAAATAGAAAGGGGGAGAGAAAGGGTAAGTGGTGTAAAATGTAAAGAAAAATGAGTTGTCTGATATGTTTTAGGAGTCAGTGGTTTTGGACATGTGAGTAAATAGTCTTATTGGGAGACTCAAAAAAAGAAAGAAAAGAAAAGGGATAAGACCTTTGTGGGGAACCAAGGCATCTGACTTGTTCGATAAGTCTTATCTTTTATTTATTTATATTTAACCATTACACATAAAGGACAATAAAAGATGATCTACCATGACGTTTTGGTAAATATACTAAATAAGTATAGAAAATTTTCAAACATTCTAAAAATAAGTAGAAATAAATATTGTGAAATAAATTTTAAATGAAACAAATTTTTGATTAACACACCAAAAATTTAATATAATTACGTTAATATCTGTTAGAAAAATAACGGATGTCACAACTTTCTAGGTTATAAACAATATAAAACTCTCATATGCTACAATAACAATAAATAAATCGTCACAGTATGAAGCTCTCATATGTTATAGTAAAAAAACAGTTCTAATCAACAGTTCTAACTACCTTACCAAACATCCTATTAGATTTGAATTTACATTAATATAACATAAAACAAACATAAAACAAATTTTCTAAAAATTAAATGAGTTCCACACTACAACAAACAAAAAATTGTCTTAAAATTTTAACATTTAAAAATAACGTCCAACACAACAAAATAAAAAAGTCTCAAGAGATCAAGCCAAAATAATCTTCTTATTGCTCAAGAGCTAAAATCAATTTAGCTTTAAATTTGGTTTGAAATTAATTGAGTTAGGGTTTTATCTTATGAGAGCATTTGATAATAGAAAAATATTTTAAAAATATTTAAATAATTAATCACGGGTCAAATGAGTCATTTAGTGTCATATGGGTTGACTCGAACATGACCTTTTTTGGACTAGTTAGATTCGAGTTGAAATTAAACTGACCCGTAATTAATTTTTTGACCCTAACTCATAAAAAAAATTTTGAGTTTATGTCGTGTCATAACTCATATTACCGGTCTTACCAATAGCGTTAAGTCTCATGATGTTCTATTGTTAGGTCACCATCGCCCTCTGACGATGTTGTAGACAACGTACATATGCATTTTGCATTTAATTTTATTCTTATTCTTATTTATTTATGTTAAAAATCTTTAAATTAATTGAGTTGTTTGTGCATTGTTCTTGTTAAATTTACCGTGTTAAGTAATCTAGCTCTTCAAAAAGATTTTTAGATTGTTAGTCAGCGATCCAAATTAGGGTTGAGAACAATTTGAAGAATTTTTTGAAATGATTTGCAAAATATAAAATATGGGTTCAACATTCTTGGGGAAAAAAAGAAGAAGAAAAGACACCACATCATTTCGATAAATCATAAAAATACAGTTTTGTCTTTCCCCTTTCTTACAAGGTTAATTCTTCGACATGGTCTCTCATTGAGAGTGTATATTTTCTGACCGTCTGATTTGATTGAAACTATAATTTTGTCACGAATCCAACAATTAAAAAAACAAAACCCATCCATAGATTCCTTTTTCAGATCCTTCTAAAGAGATTCTCTTCATATAGTTGTATAGTATAAAAAGTTAACGGTTTCATTTTAGTGAAAATTAGAGCGCATATTTTTATATCAAAAGCTTATCCTGAATGGGTAAATCATAAAATTTGGAAAGAGGACGTTCACAGCCGCACATCTTCTCAACGGAAGCGTAATCAAGCATAGATGAACGGCCAGCGTGAAGGACGTAGCAACAATTCAATTCTTTTTTTTTTTTTTGCTCCGGACAATTCAATTCAATTAAATTCCCACAATGGCGTTCTCTTTTGTTAAAAAAAAAAGACGAAAGAAAAAAATATTTTAAGTGAGAAGTGGGACCCATTAATTCCTGGACTTTATCTCACGTGCGGGCAGATATGAAGCGTATCAGTGAGCGCTTTTTGGGGGGTCATAGAGAGGCGGAGATTCCCATTTTAAGGAACAGGTGAACTTAATTCAAATTAATAAAAAATATTAAAATATTATTACACTGGAAAACTGTGGGCTGTGGGGGCAAAACCCAAGGGCCAAGCGAGACAAGGTCATTATAGTCATTACAGAGAAAATGTCAGGTGGAGCCCACACGAATAGTACGTTTGTTATGGAGAGAAGACGGGGAAGAGAGAGAAAATGCCGTCAACCTCTGTCCGCACTGGCATTGGCTCCAGCCTGTCCACAGCTGTACTCCAACCCCATTAATAAACTAATCCCCTCAATTTCCTCATTTCATTATACAATTAATTTATTGAATTCTCTTAAAAAGAAAAAAAGAGCTTATTATATATTTATTCATGCAAAAAGAGAAAGAAGGGACATAAATAGATTTTCAGATTTAGAAACTTAGAGCACAGTACACATTACGCATTACTTGTTTTATTTGCTTTGCTCTCTCTCTAAAGAAAACCTGGGTTAAGGAGGGGAAAAAAAATTTATAAGAGAAGACGACGAAGGCACTGTTAAGTCTGTTACGGTTGTGGTAATGGCGGTTTCTCGGGTTGCCTCCCACGTCTCGCGCGCATTCCGATGCTCACTTGCTTGTTCATTCTCATCTTCATCTTCTTCGTTGGTTTTCGATAACTCGGAGGATTCCTCTTCTTCTTCTTCTTCTTCTTTGCTTTCAGTTACGTTGTTTTCTTGAGGGTTTTGCTTTTTCGATTTGCTTCACTTTCCACTTTCTCTCTCTTAGATACGAGTCTTGCGAGGAGAGAGAGAGGGGAGAAGATAAGCAGTAATGGATCCGTGCCCATTTGTGCGTCTCACGGTGGGCAATCTAGCCCTGAAGATTCCGGTTGCTTCGAAGCCGGCTCGTTCTGTGGTTCACCCGTCGTCGTCTCCATGCTTCTGCAAAATCAAGCTCAAGAACTTCCCTCTCCAGACCGCCGTTGTCCCCTTCATCCCGCCAGAGAACCAGTTCCCGGACGGACAAACCCACACCGTCGCGGCGACCTTCCACCTGAGCAAGTCCGATCTCGATAGAATCTCTGGCAAGACTATCTTCTCCGGCAGGCTGTGCCTCCGAATCGCGATCTATACCGGCCGGAGGGGTACCACCTGCGGCGTCAACTCGGGGAGACTCCTCGGGAAGGTCTCCCTCCCGTTGGAGCTCTCCGGAACCGAAGCGAAGTCCACAGTCTTCCACAATGGCTGGATTTCCGTTGGGAAAGAGGCCAAAGGCTCGTCCGCTGAGTTCCACTTGAATGTCAGGGCCGAGCCCGATCCCAGATATGTCTTCCAGTTCGACGGCGAGCCTGAGTGTAGCCCTCAGGTGTTTCAGATTCAAGGCAATATCAGACAGCCCGTCTTCAGTTGCAAGTTCAGCTTCAGAAACACCGGTGACCGGAATCAAAGATCCAGGTCCGTTAGGGTTTGTTTTATATTCTCGTTCCCTGTTCATTGCTTAACATTGAGCACTTTTGCACAATGCACATTCCTAGGGTCGTGAATTTTGAATTGAATACTTTTCCAATTGGTAAAGTTGGGTCGAAACGTACGGAAAAGTTCTTGTTTTTGCCCTTTTTCGTTTAAAAAACCGATAGGTTCGCTTTACTTTTTTGGTTTAAAGGTAAAGATGAAGATTATGTTTGAGGAATTACTTGGATTATACTTTATCTTAATGTTTATTTCTCATTAATTTGTAACTTTTGTTCTGTTCATTTCACAGATCGCTACAGTCCGAGCCAATCGGCGCGAGAAGCTGGTTGGGTTCGTTCGGGAGTGAGCGCGAGCGGCCAATCAAAGAGCGCAAAGGCTGGTCGATCACCGTCCACGATCTTTCTGGTTCGCCTGTCGCCGCCGCATCGATGGTGACCCCATTCGTCGCCTCTCCCGGTTCGGACCGGGTCAGCCGGTCCAACCCTGGGTCCTGGCTTATCCTCCGGCCCGCTGAGGGAACCTGGAAGCCGTGGGGGAGGCTCGAGGCGTGGCGCGAGCGCGGCGGGTCCGACGGGCTTGGCTACCGCTTTCAGCTCCTGCCGGACGGCAGCGCCGCCGGCATTGTACTCTCGGAGTCGACACTGAGCTCGCACAAGGGCGGGAAGTTCGTGATCGATTTGGGCTCGAGCCGAGCCGGAGTGGCGGGGTCGCCGGCGTGCAGTCCGAGAAGCAGCGGGGACTTCGGGTACGGGCTGTGGCCGTACTGCGCGTACAGAGGGTTTGTGATGTCGGCGAAGGTGGAGGGGGAGGGAAAGTGCAGCAAGCCGACGGTGGAGATGAGCGTGCAGCACGTGGGATGCGCGGAGGACGCGGCTGCCTTCGTGGCGTTGGCGGCGGCGATTGACCTCAGCATGGACGCTTGCAGGCTCTTCTCGCACCGCCTCAGGAAGGAGCTTTGCCACCAACAGGATTTACTGGGCTGAATGCTCCCCCCTTTCTTCTTTGGGATTTAATCTTCTATCTTATTTTTGGTGAATTTGAATTCGTGAATTTTTTTTTTCTTTTGGTGGGGTCGATGGATTTTTGGCTCCATCGTTGTGAGCGAGCGAGTTGTTTACGTTTTTACTACTAACAACAAAAGCACTCATCTACAGTCTGTGTACAGTGGGCGAGACTTGTTAGTTAGACAGGGCACGCTTCGTTTTTACCTGTGTGGCTTGTATTATTTTATTTTATTTTTTTCGGAGTTCCATCGTATTGACACAATTGCTTTTGGCGTACATGTAGTCACAGACTCTGAAATCTCTGCTTTGAATTTGCTGTCCATTTGGTTTTTTTAAATGCATTTAAGTACTCTGTGATGTTTATTCAATGGCTTCTTCTCAAATTTTTCTTGTGCGCTGTTCTTGTTTTTAATGTATCCATTTGTGTTCTTGCTTCAACGTGGGATTGGTGATGAACCTGTATCTTGGGAGAATTTGTGCGATTGTAAAGTTTGAGGTTGGTGGGCGTTGGAAGTGGAAAGCGGCGTGCACGTTATGTCTATAGCCTAGTTGCATAAATATCCATGGCTTTTCATTTTACGTTTTGTTTTCTTTTCTCTAAAACATTCAACCGGTTGGAAGGCTATTGAAGAACTGGTTTCGGTGGATGATAGCTGTATTGTTGACGAATAATTGCTATTGTTAGCTCCTAGATATATTTATTGGATGCATAATAATCCTCTTTAGCACGACTTTGGGACAGCTTAGTGGGAATTGTTTAATGGAGCTTGAAAAGCTTGACTTGCGGGTCCAATTGATATTGCTTATAGAAAGGTGATCGATGTTGGAAAAAAAAAAAAAAAAGAATATTCACTCCTAGCGCGAGCGAGACCCCCCCCAAAAGTTCTAGAGTATTTAAAGTAACATGAAGTGTAGGCCCCGATGGTGGGGGGGCGCCCTATTTTTTTTCCCTCTCTCTCTCCTGGTTGGCGGGTGTGTGCGTGTCAAAATTGGATCCGATTGATTCTCGGTTACGCAATTTGGTTTTTCTTATGGCTAGGGGACTAGTGTACGTTTCATTCTTTGTTATTCTATGGCGCCCTGAAAAAAAGAACAAGACAATTTTGAAGCTCTTGGTACTCAAAACAGTTAAACAATTCAAACTTATCAGAACTAATAAAGTGTTTGCGAGATAGGTTTAAAAATTAAAACATGTGAAAATTTTATATTATATTTATTATATTTTTTACTATAGCATATAAAAGCTTTACATTGTTTAAAGTTTAAATTATTAGTTTAATTAACTTTTTCAGCTACAAATAATAGTCCACATATTACAAGGTTAAAATAATGTTGTACCAATAATATGCTCTTCTTAAGGATTATATTTTTATCAATTGAGTAGCATATTGTCACTTGATTTTGATTTGATCTAAAGAGTGAAAAAAAACAGAAGTAGAAGTGGCGAGCGGTAGTGGTTTTTAACTGCAGAATGCAGTAGAATTACAGTGGAAAGAAAAGGAAAAGAGCAAAGGGAGAGAGAGTTGGTGGGAGGAAATCAGGAAAAGGAGTGAAGTAAAAAGGGTAAGAGAGAGACATTTTTAAGGGTGGCCAGGGTGTGGCCGTTGGGAGACGAGAATAAGGCATGGAGTTGATGAGAGAAGAAGGGGTGGGGGAGCCGTCTGGTGGGGACTGAGAGAAGCTATAAGACAAAGCAAGAGTGAACTGTCATCAAAAACTTTTTGTTGGAAAGGGTATCCCTGCAGGCCTATCTAGTGCATGCCTCTCTCCCCACACCCACCACCCCCACCCACCCCCCCCCTCTCTCACTGTCTCAGAGACAATGTGTGACGTGTCAAAGGTATGCAAGTTCAAATTTTTCTCGTTGCCAGCAATTTTTAGGCAAAGAAGGTAATTTTATTTCATAACGGGCTATGAATATTTTAATTGTCAAATTAAATTTTTAATGGTCTAATTTATGATTTTAAGTAATTTTATATTATGCTATGTAAATTTTTAATACGGATGGTTGCAGATCAAATTATTACAATCTTAATCCTGTGGTTGAAATATTGTGTTTAATCGGTAAAGCCAAACTACAGTTTCTATTATAAAAATTCTTTTTTTAAGAAAAATTATTTTAGTAAGACGTTATTAACATTGTTAATTCTATAGCTAAACCTAACACAAAACATTAATCTCGGTTTGGTTCACTAACACACTGGATTTTTTAGTTTAAGAGCTTAATTGAGTTCAAATTTGTATTTGGTAAGTGCTCAGTATGGTTTTTATTCGTTGCTTAAATTGATAAGGTGTTTAGCTGTTGAGCTCTCACGTGCTACAAGAAAAAAGTAAAAATTGATACAATACAAAGCTCTCATATATTTAATATTTTTAATCAAAATTAGTTCAAACTATTAATTCTAATTACACTTTCCTACCACCCAATGAATTTAAACTGCGCGTAGGGTTTAATCCCCCGATTCAACTTATACAAATTCATCTTTTAACTTGTGAGACACACACTCTCTCTGCTCCTCACACCATCACAGTAGTCATTGTTCAGATCTAACATTTTTGGTTACACAGCTTTGGCGACCAAAGGTGAGTCACCCACAGAATAGAGATGCCATGGTACTACTCACCCACTATTAGCTCAGCTGCCACCCCGTTTGGGGGATTTAGGCTGTACCTGTGCGGTTGGCTCTTTCTTAGCCTAACAACGAACGCTTTTACGAAACAAAAAAAATAAAAAAGGAAAAAGAATAGGAAACTAGTAGCCAGCATTTGTTCGTACTCCAAGGTTTTATTAGAAATTAGATTAGAATCATCCCTTGTTCTTTTTCCTTTTGAAGTGAAATTGTACTAATCTTCCCGAGGAGTGTAGCTAAACGAAAATATATAAATATTCTCACAGGACTGCCTTTTGGTTTGTTTAATTTGGATAAATCATATAGGTTTGTGGCAAAATATGACCCTCGTTTTGTTAAAAAACAAAGGACCCTTTTTTCTATTTGCTCTTAACGGACGTTAAATTTGTCCCTTTTTATTTATTTTTTTAGAAATTCTTTTTTTTTTTGTGGCATTATTGATCATTTACTGGTGGATGGAGTAACTATAAAAAAATCCAAACCAATTATATAATGGTGACCTGGAACATTACAATGCTCAAAAGTTGCATGCCGTTATGACAAAAATAAAAGTGTCATTTTTTCTTTTTTCATTACAATGGTTGTGTCCTTTACAAGCTTTTGGAATTTTTTTTAGTGGCCGGTTTTAGTAATATACTGTTTTAACTGGAAGGTGAACAAATTCGTTGGATTTCACCAATGACAGAGCTGGAAACCACAAACAAATCAATTTAAATAATTCGTCTGGGCAAGGGGTTGATAATATTTTAATATAGACTTTTGTAGTGATGAGTTTTACTCGAAGGACTGTTAAAGAAGGATGTATTAAATAATTATAAATGCGTAAAATAAAATAAGAGCAATAATATGATGCATCTTGTAACACACTATTGTTTGGTCCCAAATTCCAATAGCCTATTTGGCCGTGACCAAGTAGGTGTTTAGAAGGGTGGTATGAACTACTAGTGGGAACCATTTTTATTGTAGCATGTAAGAATTTTAAACTGTAGTAATTTTTTTTATTGTTACTATAACATATGAGAGCTTTTTATTATTTATAATTGAGTTTGTGATAAAAATTAAGTGGTAGAAACTACTGCAAAACACCCTCCAAATTGGTGGCCATGTTAGTAATGATGCCACATAGCGATATTTGCAAGAATACCGCTGGACCGTATTTGTTTGCTTCTGTTTTCAAGTATTGTACATTTAAAAAAAGAACAAAATAAAGAATATAAAGAGGAAGCAATTCTTGCAGAACTAGCTGGACGTTGATAACTTGTTGAATAGAAAATTTTGATCAAAAGTGTCCAAAAGGTGAGGTTAAGTCCAATGCAATGCAAATTGCAAATTGCATTGGTGGCCTAAATTTGATAATGTGGGAATGTTCGATCCAAAGTTCTTATTCCTAGTAAATATGTTATTAAAAATTTCCTTTCATGTGAATGTCAAGTTTCTTTTTTTATAATATAAATGGAGTTAACTTGATATGCTTCTTTCTTAAATAAATAAATATATGTTGCTGGCCAATTTAATTTATTACTCAAAACTAAACAAAAAAAAAAAAATTATAATGCAATGCGACTGTATTGAGAAATGAACATCATTGCAGGGAACTTCCTGAAGTGACAAGGCATGAGTAAGAATATATCTAATTTGGTTGTTTCTACAATGAAAGTTTTCGGGTGTTGTATGGGAAAAAAAAATACCACATTAGTATATACAATTTTTAAGAGTCAAATATTTTAAGTTTTGTTAAATTATCATATTTAAAAAAATATTATGATGTGATATATTTGTCACTAGGGAACAAACCATATTTCAAACCATTGTTACAATATTTTAATTATAAATTTGAATTTATGTTTAAACTTATAAATCAAACAGGCATCATGATTCAAAAATATGCTTTGTATCCTATGGATGTGCTTTTTTTTTTTTTTAAAAAAAGCCCGCTACAAGATTGTTTTATAACGGCCATTTTTTTTTTACTTTTATACAAATTGTTATAGAAGAGGATAAAATCTATCTAGAAATTCTTGGTTGGGTACTAAAAGAACCCTATTCACAACGTTTTGTTTTCAGAATAAGATAGATTTAATTGATTTTACACGTTTTTCTTTTCATTTTAATGTAGTGTTTAAAATTGCGTTGCACCAATAGAGGTATTGACTACGCTTTTCATAGCAGATTTTTGAAACGCAAAGCCCGTTAACTATTAAAAATTTAAAGCCAGAGTCCTTTGCTACCGATGGTCTTAGTATTATCTTTTTATCTTTAAATATTGAATTGGAGACGTGTAAACACCACTTTTTTTTTTTTTTTTTTACTCATAAAAAAAAATTGTGTTCTACCAATAAAAGTATTTGCGTACCGCATACATAATTCTCCTCATAAGTTGCTACAAACGCCGCATAATTTTTGTTCTTTCTTGCTAGCGAGTGCTTATCAGTTTTCCTTTTTTTTTTTTTTTAAATGAAACATACAAATCTTCGAACCTTTCCAATATATATATATATATATATATATATATATATATATATATATATTCAAAATACGTGGTACCCTTACTAATGACCAACTATTATTACATTTAAGAAAGAGCTTTTTTCTCGGATTCTTCTGAGTGACAAGTGATTATCAAAGATACAATGAAAGGTTAATTATATAACTATAACTATTAATTATAACTATTTTTAAATTTGTAGTGGTACTTTTAGAAATACCAAAAATATTTTTTAAATTTAAAAAATTTATTTTAATTTTTTTCATAAATAGAAAAAATTACGTAAAACGATATAATTATCTTTAAACAGTTATGAAAAATATCTTCTAAAATTAAAAACATAAAAACTCCTAAAACATGACATCAAATTTAAAAATAAAAGACCTTAAGTTTTTTGACTTTTTGAATGTTAAAATATTTTTTAAAAACTTTCTGAAAAAGAAAAACATATTTAAGAAACAAATTCGGTCTAATTAAGGGTATGTTTGTTTTATCTTTATTTTTTTGGTCCAAAAAGTCTACAATGAATAAAATTAAAACAAGTTTTTTAAATTTAAAAGATACATTTGTAGTTTTTTAAATAATAACGTAAGAGAATTAGCTATATAAGTCATTTTTATATTTTAGTTTTGGGTTGTTATTAGTTTATTGTTATTTGATTACTATGTCGTTTCTTTTAGTGGGTATTTGCTATCATTATGTTAGAGAACTATAAATACCCTCGTAAACTATTTGTAATAGGAACTAAAATATTAAGTATTAAATACAAGTTAGAGTTTTTTCTTATAATTGGGGGTTTTTCCCTTTGAGATTTTTTTTTTTTTTAAATTGTCGTCTGAAGTTGATCAGCACCGGAGCAAGCCCGACAGCGGTGGAGGCCCTAGAAGAAACATTGACCTTGGCACACCATGGCCCAAATGACATTAATGTGCCCAACAAACCGCTTAGACCACACTTGATGTCCAAACCTAGCGCACCTACTGATTCAAATCAGTTTTTCAACGACAAGCGAGAGACCAGATCAGTCATCCAAGTGCTACGATCCAATTGGCTCAAATTTTCATCAACTCAAGCCTTCTTTACCCAAAGGTAGATCGACAACACTTCCAATATTATGAAATTTGTTTTTGATTGGTTTGATTATGAGGGGAGTAAAAATATTATTAGTGATACAATAGAAAATGAATTTACTAAATGTGAGATTTGTGATCAAAGAGAAATTGTGGACTCATTTGTGTTGTACAAAATTGAAAACGAGGATGATTCAATTGGTTTTGATATAATTTTTGAATAAGAGCTTGTGGATTTTTTTGTGTGTGGTTGAAATTGAAAACTACAGAAATCAAAGTGGTCTTGAAATAATTGGAAGAATTCAAAATGATCCAACAAACGAAGTTGATGGCGGAATTGAAAGAGTTGAGGAACAACTTGGAAATTCAAAAATTGAAAGTAATTATTTGTGAAGAATTCGTTGCTAAGCCATCTGTTTTTCTTGACCAATTTGTTGGAGCGCTTGACATTGACTTTGAGGATCTCAAGACCAAAAGGACAAGCCGGCGTTAATGATGAATAGCTTGAGAAGTTTTGGCATTCTAATTGACCGTTCCTTTGGTTTCATTGTAGCATTGGGATATGATTTGAAAGATTTATTAGGTTGGGGTCTACCACTTTTACAATTTTTAGTGCTTCTTTCATTCCATATATCACACTAGTGAACTAGCTTGCTACAAGTTTATTTCTATGTGCTTCTATTGAACCTGAGGATGAGTTCTTTTTATAGACAGAGTGAACTGATGTAGGAGAATTAGTTATATAAATCGTTTTTATATTTTAGCTTTGTTTTGTTGTTAGTTTATCATTGTTTGATTACTATGTCGTTTATTTTAGTGTGTATTTGTAATAGTTTTTATTAAAATGCTATAAATACACTCATAAGTTAATTGTAATGGGAACTAGAATACTGATATTAAATACAAGATTGAGTGTTTTCTCTCTTAGTTGGAAGGTTTTTCCTTTTGAGGGGTTTTTTTAGGTAGTTTGTCAGATCTTTTGTCTGAGTTAGGCCCGTAAAATATTATCTTTCCAATTTCGCTACCTCATACAAGATAAATTGAGAAATCATTAAAACCAGTAGGTATAATTATGTCATTAATCCATACAATCAATCATACAAGATACAACCTTGGAAAATGCCCCTTTTTTTTTTGGCCTTGCTTAATAATTAAAGATAATTGACCTTTAAGAAAAAAAAAAAAAGATGTTTGATATACCTTTTTGATTCAACATCGGTAAGGGAGAATTCTGCTTGATTCAAGATGGAAAAAAGAATAAAAAAGAAGATATGGATGAAAATAATAAAAAGCAGAATAAGTTGGAGGAAAATCAGGGACATGGACATATGGTGCCAGGCAATGAGAACAAGCAAATTAACAAGTGAAATGAATCATTTTAGCAGAGAAAAAAAAAAAAGGAGAAATGAATCAGCAGGGCAGATTGTGTGTGAAGTAGCCAAGAAAGATTTAGGATGTTTGGCTTGTGTAAAAAATGGAGAAAGGAACGAGGAACTTTACAAGATAGAAGAATGTGCAGATCCGTTTCCTGAATCTTGCAAACATATTGTCCATTTGAAGTGAAAGATTTATGTTGGGAGTAAAGGAGGCAAGGCCAAGGAAAACTAGGAGAGAAATCCAATGCGTTACTTGCATTTATTGTTATTTTATTTGTTCGATAAGAGGATTAATTGTATGGTTATAAAGTGTATTAGCTGCCTAGTTCTCCTCCACAAATGCAGTCCAATGCACAAGCTGGAAATCAATTTGAGTGGTGGTTGGTTTTGAGGTGTCTTTGTAGAGGATTTTGGGCACGGAAAAAAGGTTCATAGCTGTTTCTAAGAAGATCTAAAGGAGGAGAATATAACTATCTACCTCAAATATAGGCTTAATAAATCTTTCCTTAAAAAAAAAAAATAAAGAGAAAGAGGCAAATAGACCCAAAATGGATTAGGACTACAAATTAATAGCTTTAAGTTTTTACAAAGTTAGTAAATAAATCAAGTTAGTTTAAATCAGCGTATACAACCAACTAAAATCTCAAAACTATCTCTGCTTGAAATGAAATCTGGTAAATTTTTTTTGTTTTTCTTTTCTTTTTTTTTTTCCTCCTTGCTTCTCAGGTTGGTTCTCCCCTCCTTTTTTCACCTCTGGTTTTTTTGTTCTGGCTTCCTCGTCGGAAACATAGTTGCCGTAGTTGCACGGGGAGCAGTGTCGTCACCAAAGACGTGCAAGGAGCAGGCGCCAGGGTCACACAAAGAGCGGGTGATATTGAATGCATCACATAAAGAGTAGGCGCCAGAGGTGGTGCATGGCTAAACAGGCAGATGTCAACAGAGAATCTTTATTCACAAATACTAAAATCCATTCAATGGTTTAAACTTTAAAGGCTCTTTTCAAAGAATTTGAAAAATATATGCAATTTTCTCCTTCAAAAAAAATGGCTGGCAAACAGTTTTTCTGATCTAATCTTAACCTCGACAGCCCAAAAAGCCCGCGATGCTACATCAAGGTTCAAGCCCAACCCACTCTAGTTGAGAATTGCGCTGTTCAACATGTTTTATGTTTATCCATTTTGCTGCATATCTTCCCCATCTTCACAAAGCATTTCCAGCTGGATATAGATTAGTGATCACATGGAGTCTGACCATATTCCAGTTTTATATAAAAATTAGGCTTAAATTTTTCAAAAAATAGTATATTTAAATGCCAACTCGTAGATATTAATGCGAGTTCGAATTCAGCGACTTCACCATAAGTGGACATGGCAATCCAATTTTTGTAGAATAATATTTTAATTGATATGATATTTTAGTTGAAGTAACTTTAGGTAAGTAGACATGACAATCCAATTTTTGTAAAATAATATTTTAATTGATATAACATTTTGACTAAAGTAACATCGTATTATTAAAAGATATAAAAAAAGACAAAAATTCCCAAGGGAAAGAAACAAGGGTTTAGATTTCCCTTCTTGTATTGGCTAGAATTTTAGTGGTTGTTTGGCATCTCGAAACAGTGTAAAGCTTTCAATAGCTATAGTAAAAAGCAAAAAATTGCTATAGAGTAAGGCGCTTATATGCTGTATTTGTAAACTAATATATTTAATTCCAACCGCTCTCCCCAACACTCCATTCGACTTAATAGACACTGAGCATAGACCAATTTGCTCATCATTTGGACTACTATAAAAGTTGTATCCCCAAGGGAGAGAGTAAGAGATAAATTCAATAGGAATCTACTAACACCTCTAAATTTGTCAAACATTTAATAAAACATAGTAGAAATAAGCGATTGATATCTGAAATATCCTAACCTTTTTTTCTAATTTGTTTTGTCAAGGGCCTGTTTGAAAAATCATAACTTCCATGAGTGGGTGGAAACAAAGAAAATACATATTATTGACTGTTGCTGATCTATCTTAATGAGTTATTATGAGACCCAACATATACAAGAAGAAAACCATCAGGCACTCGCTGGTATGTCGTTTGCTCCAGTTCCCACTTTCAAAATTCTATAAACCATCCATGAGAGAAGAATGATCCTCTCGATCTTCTTGATCGAAGGTGGAATCCGAAGAATCAGTGGACTCTTCTTTTTCTGTTTCTTCTCCTTCTCCAGCTTCCTCTTCTCCTCCTTCGTTAACAGCGCCTAAATTCTCATCTGTCGTCAACATCTTTGAGCTTTTCTCTCTCCTACGCAATTGCAACCCACTATCGGTTTTAGATTCTCCACTGGAAACTGTGTTCTCATATGTGCTTTTCTCAGTTCCATCACTTGCATCAAATTGCAAAGTTCCTTGAGTTGAAATGGACTGGGAACCATTAAGCACTTCCATTCCTTGTTGGACTGCATTGAAACTATCAACCGTGGAAAGGGTCGAATTGGAATTTCTTTGCAAGTATGACTCTCCTCCATTGAGAGAAGTAGGGCCTTTGTCGAGCAACATGGCTGAATTATTTTCCACTTTTGACTGATCAGACTTAGTGAACAAAGTTGAGTGTATGGCATTGTCTGAGCGGGATGAAGCAAACTCATGACTGATTTCTTCCACTCTTTCAGCATCTTCAGAACCAATACTTTGAGCCCTTGAATTGGGATGCACTTTGGTCTCTGAATCTTTCTTACCAACTCTGAAATCTTGAGCGTCATAAGTTTCAGCTTCTTTCCCCGCTTCAAACTTGTTTTCACTCTCGACTTCTTTTTCCTGAACTTTTCTCAAGCTCCCACTCATGGTTTGCATATTCTGCATCACAGAGCCAGAACCATCATCTTTTTTGTAATGTCCCTCTCTAGCCTCTTGGATGTTACTTTTACCTCCTTCTCCTTCTTCTTCTTCTTCTTCTTCATTCACATCCTCGAAATCGATTCCCTTCTCCTCTTCTTCTTCACTTCCCTCGTCCCTCTCCCTATCTTCTTCATCAATCAAATCTTCTACACCCTCAGTTTCCTCCTCTTCACCTCTTTCTTGGCCATGCCCATCTATCTCTTCATCTCTGCCACCCAGCCCATCTTCAGACCTCCTTCCTTCTGTCTCTTCTTCCTTCCCCTCGCGCTTTTCCGTACCAAATGAAGTGTCCTTGACCAGGGGAAAGAGGTCCCTCCTCCCAAGCTTTATGGACTCGTCGTGCCCGTTCTGAATCTGTCGTGGTATCTCCACGGAGCTATCTTCATATGCGGCCTTCTTATCGTGCGAGTGCTTTACTTGGTAGAGCAACCAGATGCAAATAACGAGCAACACACATATCTGAAGAACATGCTTTACCTTGAACCCTTTTGGCCTCTGGTTCCTACCAGGGGACTGTTTCAACATTGTCTAATTTTGAACTCTATTCAACTCCACCAAATCTTGGTAGGCCAATCTGTATGCAGAGAAATAAAAACAATCATAAGAGTAAAAAACAACAAAACAATCCGTAGTAAATAGTATTGACCAAAAGCTTAGCTACGGATGAAGTGAAAGAAAACAAACAAAAATTTACAAGTTCCAATTGAAACCCAACTAATGCTTCCACTAGTCTCCTACTCTCTTTTTGGACCCTTTGATTTTAAATACTGAAGCCCAGTAGTTGAGAATTCTGAGTTTCAAAGTTTTTTCTTTTGCTTAGCTAGAAATTTCCCAGCAAAGACAAGGAAAAACATCCACTTTGCAAAAGCACGAAGTGCACTATTATCTATTCACTCTACAGGAATTATTAGTAATATCTGTGTCTGTCTATACACGCATAACATGTTGAAGGGGAACCACTCAAAATTAAGCAATTTACACACTTCTAAAATTTGGCTGAACTGAGCAGTTAACACAAAGAGAGAGAGAATAAATAGGAAAAAGTCCAAGGAAGAGAAAGGTCCAAGTTTAACAAATGAAACACCTAACTAAGCGGTGACATTGACAACATTCAAGAGAAGCCTTTTATGGGTGTACTAAACCAAAGCAAAAACTTTTTAATCTGTCAAGAAAAGGCTCGAACTTTAGAACAATAGAAACTACAAAACCCATATCAGAAAAGTCTGATTGTTTACAAATTACAAGAGTATAAATGACAAAAAGGCAAAGAATTATCAGAAGCAAAAGTGGAAGAGAAAGAACGTACCAAAGAGAAAAAAGAAGTCCAACTTCCAACTCCCAAGCTCTGCTTAATTTTGTGTTTATCTTTTGCATTTTTATTTTCTTTTTGGTGGGCTTAACAAATTAGTGGTTAGAAATGAGAGAGTAGTTGAGAGGCGCGGAAATGCTTTGTGTCGGTGACTCTCTCTCTCTCTCTCTCTCTCTCTCTTTCTTTCTCAGTAGGCTAGTCTCTGTGTGTTGGAGTGAAATGTGAATGAATGGAAGAGGAAGCAAAAGACAAACACGAAGAAGAACAAGGAGAGAGAAAGAGATCACACGGGAAGAGTGCACTTACCACTACCGCTACTGCTACTCAGCTTGATTGTGTGTGTGAGTGAATGAGTGAGTGAGATGATTCATTAAAATCTTATTCTCAACTTGGATGGTGCTGGTGGTGGTGGTGTGGCAGTTGCACTCGTCCAGTACAACACTCTACCCGTGTCAGTCTCAGCGTTTTGTCTTGTTTCCTAAATTTTCGGCCAAACCCCACTGGTCCACAATTCTGTCTCTATCTATCATTCGACCATCGACCATCAACCTCGTTCCCCATCACGGGACACCATGCACGTTGCCCTTTTTATTGAGATTTGTCCCGCATGGCTTCAATCCTACCGTCTCACAAAAGATAGGCCCTGTGTATAAGGTCCACTTAACACCCATAGGTCTCACCTTTTCATAAAAGATAAGGTTTTAAGCTATAAAGTTATACAATATTTTTTAAACGATTATTTATCTCAACGGGAAAATAATCTTGATATTAACTCACGTAAAACTAACACTAATATGGTAATAAATTATAAATTTAAAAAGCCACTGTAATGAAAAACATTTTTCTTTTTTTGTTATTTGTTGGTGGAAGTCGAAGCTAACGTTTTGAACACCGTCATTCCTCTTTAGTTCTTGATGTGACATTGTCCCGTTGCTTCGTTTTTTCAATCTAAGCTCTTTTTCTTCTTCTGTTTTTTTTTTTTTTTTTTTGAAAAAATTGAATCTTCATTCAACTAAAATTTAATACAAATAAAAATTTAATATAACCGCTCACTAGACTCCAACGGTCTTGGATACTGACTGGATCCATCAAATTGCAATCATAACACAAAAATAACTGACGGCAACAACGAGACCTATAGGATAAGACCTGTTCGATACAAATAACAGAGTTTATCAACGGCTCAAAATTAGACCCCACAACTGTCCATAGACGCAACCAATCAACTGAAACCAATTTTACCCAAATGAGGCACTAACATTCTGGCCTAAATACAATTTTAGCCAACAAAAATTACACACCATACTACTAATAAGTGGGTGTACCAACTAAACCAAACTTAAAAGGTGGGAGAAAAGGTGGGAGACCTTTATTCCATCTTGGATAAACAAACAAAAATAGGCCTAGATACAAACAAAACTAAAAACAAGGAGGAAATCCCTCGACTGGGTTTGTTCCACTGTCGCCACTATCTCTTTCTTTTATAGCTGTTTGTAGGGTGGTCCGGTCTCCGGTGATCCTCCCCTCCACCACCGACTCTTCCGTCCCATTCTCCAAATCAACAGGGCAAGCTTGGTTTCATTGGGAAACTCCACCGTTGTGGTCCCTCGACCATGCTTCCCTCCTCCATCAGCCGTAGCCAAAGCCTAGGCATCTTCGGCCTACCTCTTTTTCCCCTGCGGTGTGGATTTCCTTCCAATTGGCCACAGCCAAAGCCCAACCCCTAGATATGTTGTTAACACCTTCACCGTCGCTACTGCCCACCACAAAAGCCACGCTCGACCCCGCAAGCACAGTGCTTAATAGAATAATTTTGTGTCAAAAAATTTAGAAGGAACTAGTGACAATTAAAAAAATATATTAGGGAATAAGAATATTGTGATGGGGACAAATCTCACATCAGGTAGTTTATCAATTTTTTGAAGAATTTAATGTGAAATGGTTTGATAACAGATATTCTAAAAAAAATTAGAAAAATTTTTATACATAACACTTTTTTTAAAACTAACCGCAGAATATAATAAATTTTAAAAATATTTATAATAAACAATAAATTTATAATGTAAATAATTATTTACATCGATATGTATAATAAAGTAATTTTTATTTACACATGTAATAAGTTTACTGTTTAAATAATTTATTTATCATTTTGTTCATAGCGTGGATAATTTTTATTTACTTAATAAAGAAATTATTTATATTATAAATCTTTGATTTGTTATAAATATTTTTAAAAATTATTATTTAGTTTTAAAAATTTATTATTTCTCTCTATTTTCTCAAAAATTTATTATTTAATAAATTATTATATTTTTAGATTTTTGTGTCTGGCTCTCTTTTTGCAAAGTGGTGAATGACTGTACCAGCCACTCAAAAATATAATGGCCGGTCCAAGGATTTAAGTAAGAGCTTCATAATTGAGGCCCATGTCACACTGGCTTGGTTGGTTGTCGTTGGACAATCTAATAGCAATTTATTACAATTTACAGCAACTGGTTGCTTTTGCATTATGGAGAATCTTATTAAATTACATACAGACAATTCACTAATAGTAACTTCATTTTCTTTGATAATACACGAATAATAGATGCCAATAATATATCACCCTTTAATAATTGGACTCGATCATAATAATGTGTTCATTTTTTATACTTCTTTTAGCTTTTATTTTAATTGTTTTTCCTCTGTTCATCGACAAGTCCTAGTGTAGTATTCACCCAAAGAATTTAGTGGAACAATCTCCCGCAGGTGAGTTCATAAAGACTCTGGAAAAGGCCTTTAGCTTCCCCCTTTGGCAGTTTCAAGAGCCTAGCAACTCTAGAAAATGCTGCATGCTGTCTAGAATACAAATGATCTTCAATGCCTTCACATTTTTTCTCGGGCTTTAAGAGCTTGGGCCTTGTCAAGGCCCATTGCATGGCCCATATGGCCAAGGGACGCATGTAGCAAAGAGATCTGTATCTGTCATCTACACCCCAGCTTTCCGGAGTCTGAAATGAATATCTGCAACCAAAACCAACAATTACTTACACAAGTGGAATAAGGAATAAAAAAAAAGTGGGTTTTGTAACACTATGATGCCAAAATATGAGTCAAAGTCTTGATAATTTTGTTTTTATCTTTTTTTCCTACTTATTAATCATATTTTCATCAAATTCTATTAAATTTACATATAACCACACGGAATGTGCCCTGTTAGTGGACTAACAATAATTTTATATTCTAACACTATTTACCACACAGACAATGGCGGAGCCAAAAAAAAAGTCGGGAAGGGTGGGGGCTGCTCTTAGCTATTTTCGATCCATTAATGGTAAATGAATTAAGCTATTATCAGGTGAGCCAAATATAGAATTTCAAAACTTTCAGGGGTGAACTACAAATTTCGTCAAATTTCACACGTAAATTAAAAGGAAATAAATTCTGGGTGGAGCGGCTGCCTGTACTCAGCTGTATATAGCTTGGTTCATGCACACAGAATCCTGGTAACCCAAGTATTGTTAACTCAGAAAAGGAAAACTAAAGTATTGTTAACTCAGAAAAGGAAAACTAAACTCACCCGAGGCCTTGTTCGGACCAGGCTGCTTCATGAACACCTCTTGCAGTATGAAATGCCATATCAAGCATTCCCTCTTGAATCATTGTGGCAGCAAGAGCATATGTTACTCCAGCCCATATCTCCTTTGATTGCATAGCTGCGTGATCAAGTGTTCCATTAGGAAGCATTCCATTCACTGCTCCACGTGAACCACCCTTCACTTTTAGCACATTGAAATTGTAAATTTTCTCTAGTGCACTCCTAGCTTTTTCTTCATCAACAATTGGAGAAAGGCCACAAGCTTTGGCATACCTACAAAGTAGATGACCAGATATTAAAAGGACTCCAAAAATTTGTCCTCAATTATTCATGTTCACTTTTCATTGAAGATTGTAAACATAATAACGTGTGTCATAAATACTCACCATTGTCCAGCCAATTGATCAGCCTGAATAGACGCACTCCAGCCAGTACCACTATTGTCATAATTAAAGTAGGAACCATTCCATAAGGCGTCATTATATACCGCTCTTGCCTTCTGATATCTGACCCAAAAGTAATTTGCAGATGACGTATCACCAACCTCCTGTGCCATGGCTGACGCAGCCTGTAGAGCCGCCACCCAAAGGCCACCGCAATAAGCACTCACACCAGTGGAAGACCATGTATCATAAGTCTGATCAGGGAAGCCTTCGTTCTCAATCATTCCATCTCCATCCTTGTCAAATTGCTCCAAGAAAGCCATCGCCATGTAAACTGAGGGCCAAACCGCCTTTGCAAAACTCTTGTCACCAGTAACAACCATGTCCCTGTAGACTTGGAGAACAAACTTGGAATTCAAGTCTTTCCAACCGTCTGTGTTGAACAGACAGTAAGCGTTCACTTCAAACCAAGGGTCGTTTAGCCCTATGTCATGAGGAACGGCGCCAAGGACATTTCTTGTGGCCCATCTGCCATCGCTCATGATCTTCCTCTTGCTAGGATCATGCATCAGCACGGCTGCTGCAAAGTCTCTTTGGATGCTAAGCTCAAGTTTTGGAAATAGCATGAGTAGTGCAAAGGACGAGTAGAAATGGACATCATAAGTGTTCCACATGGTGTATTCCAGTCCTTCAAGATAAATATATTGCCCAATGTTTTCTTCTCCATCTTGGAGAAAATTCGTTCCCATGGCAAAATTTGCCGTTGTCGGGGCATATACTTGCTCAAATACAGACATCATTCTTTCAAGTATTTCAACAGCCGTGTCATTTTGACGGGGAATATCAATTTCATCCTTGAAACTTTGTTTGGACCTTTCAAGAGAGAATTTTGTATTGCCAACTGTTGACATACTTTGTAATGCAGGTAATCCATCTGCAAAAGAGAAAAGTTGTCCTTTAGTAAATAAAACAAAATAGATATTCCTTTTTGTTTATGAAACCGGATTTTCGTTTATTTTAAAATGGGATTTAGAACTCCGTGAGACATACCTGTCCAGATTGCGCCACCTGCATTTAGATAATACAGCTCATTGAAGAGAGTAATTGGGTACCTGAGGAGAAACATTTCCACAGTATTAAATTTTTACCAACTTAATCCACTTTTCTTTTACAATGAGATTAAAGTAATCTTACCATTCAGGAAAAGTTTTGTCTTCAAGAATTGGCCTTTGCCATGCTTCTATCTGGGATTCCCACTTGGCATTTTCTGTTTTAAAGCATAAGTTTATAAAATTTTTCTAGTATTAGAATGCAGCTCGCTGATTTTTAAACAAATATAGCATTCTCAAGGCCTCCAAAACTAAGCTTGTCAAAGCTAACAAAAAAACAAGAACCTCTTTATTTTTTTTATTTTTGTTTTTTGTATTTGACTTGTATATCTGGCAATTTTGAAAACAAAATATCAGCATAGTTTTAAGTTCACGCAATATATATTCTGAAAGCAAATGTAACAAAGTTAGTATAAGCATTACCAAGGATGGCATCACGTGCGATACTGGCTGCTGCATCTCCACGAGAACTATAAAATTTTGTGTAACGCCTGAAATTGATTCAAGTTTCTTGTTAGTATAGTTTTTATAAGCTCAATCAATCAAATTCTTCCTTTGAAAAGAACAAATGTTTAGAGCAACTGGGATATCAACCTATGATAAGTTTTCCCATTGAATTTCAATTCTGGGCAGTCCCATGCAAGTGAGAACGTTACAGTACGTACAAAACCAGAGGGGATGCTCAAAGTGGCTGCTATGGCAGCTCCAATTGATGATCCTGGTTTTGAAGGCATCAAAGTCTCGTCGCATGCAATTTGATCAAATGATCCGTACTAAAACAAAATTATAGCATATTTAATAAATATCTCTAAAGATATTTCAGATATATCTGAACTAGAACATATGTTTCCCACTCTCAACAAAATCTTTCGAGGCAATAGCCATGATAAACATTGTGTCAAATGTTTAGGCAAGCTACATGATAATTATGTTTGAAATTCACTACACAGATATTGTGATAAAGAAGAATCTAACTTTTTTGATATGATTCCACATATCTTCTGCTGTGGCACCCTGAGAATCACCAGATAGTGAAAAGCAAGGACACTTGGAGACATGGACATCAGCAGTTTCCTCTGCTGCGATGGCATAGGTAACTGGAGCGCGTCCATTTGCAGTTCTGAAAGATCATAAATTTCCTTTCAATTTAAAATTAACAGATTCGTTAAGTGATAAATAGAAGTGAAAGAACTCTTTCTTGCATCAAGAAAGATAACTTACTTGTGGTGTAAAAGTACTCCATGCACCCCATCTTCCGTCCTGGTAGAAGTATTGATGAAACAGCTTCAATTTTTTTAGCGTAGTCAAAGAAAGAAGAAAAAAAGCAAGTTAAAGTGGGGTGTGCACCAAGATCTAATTTACTAACAAGCCCTTACTTCATTGTTGAGTTGAAGTGACTACCAGAAACTCCAGAGGTCCCACCAACAGAATTCTAAATACTCAGAAACATAGAACATCAAAATCAAGGTTCTTGAGTTTGCCTTAGACTATTAGTTGTCAAATCAAAACATGGAATACCGATATTGCAAGTGGGAAAATCAGCTCTATACGTGGAAAATCAAAATCAAGGTTCAAAGGAACATAAACCACAAAAAGTTTTTGTTTTACTTACAGCCCAAGTAAACAGCAAGGTGACATCTGCAGATGTTCTTCCTTTATTTGTTATCTGAAAACATACATAGAGCAACCGCTTAGGATCAAGGAAACATGAATTTTCCGTTTAAAGCTTAAAATTGATCCAAAATTTTAGATTACAACCGAGTTCCCACTGAATGATTAAAATATATAACCGTGTCTCCGTTTAATAAAAGATATCTCCATTTTTTTATTTACATTTTGTTTAATCCTACCGTGAAGGTAAAAGCAGATGTAGGGAAACTGCTATCCTTGTAGTTGTGGGGAATAAAAGGTGAAATTTGACGCGAAACAATGACAATTTCTGGGTCAGGTTCACCTGCATTTGAGAATTTCTCAAAGTTAAAGAAACTGGCAGCAATTACAAGTTTCTGCTAACTTTGTGAATCAAGGCTGATACCATCATAGATTGTCCAAGCCCTCGGAAAAAGCCCATGGTATGTACATTTTTCTGCATTCAAATTCCAATCCCAAGATCCAAGGCCAGAAGTTGCAGCTTCTCTGGATTTAGTTCAAAAATTTAATTTTGTTAATGCTTGCTTCTCTGGATTTAGTTTGCATAATTATTACAGAGAATGTGGACATCATATGACTCACTTGGCTAGCTCGGGGTTCTTGGGACACAATACGGTTGAATGTTTCTCACCATTGGGCCGTGAAATAAAAACCTGTGAACAAATTGAAACCATCATAAGGTACTATGTCAAATTGTATTTTAAATCTTTTCTGCCAGACATGTAGCGAATCATAAGGTACTTATCAAAACAAACAAGTTGCGGAAAAAAATGGAGCAATGATACACATCATGAAAATTTTATTATGAACATCACGAGTGCACATGTGTCAAAATTCTGACGGTATGTATATCGGTTTTAAAACAATATAAAAGAAACTCACAGAGAACTGATTTGCTGCCACTGGGACATCTTCACTTGTTGCAGGAAATAGTTGGAAACGCTGAAACTCGCCTCTGTAACTTCTTCCAATGCTTCCTGCACTGAAAGTTCATGGTTCTCAAAGTAAGACAATTAGACAACTTTCATGTTATAAGCTATTAGCTAAAGTAAGTACATGACATAGACTCGGTCCAACTTGATCAGTGGAATTCTATAGACTTGGTCCAACTTGCTCAGTGGAATTCTAATAATTGCTACTTTTGATGATTATACATGTGTATGGGCATGTAGTATATCTATATGTGGCCATAAATCACCAACAAAATACAGTTAATTTCAGGGGAAAAAAAGATGCCTACCCAATACCACCTAAAGGAACGCCTTGATTGCCTGTGACATACCGTTTCCTGAAAACATCAAATGTTATCTGCAAAATTTGAAGCACAAGGCGTTGTAGTGAAAAATAGAGCTCAATGTAACTTAATTCCTCCTAAAAAAGGAAAGTGTACATCATTTAAATAACTTGAAGTATAATTACTTTCCCCTCAGCTGCGTCTTCTTTGCTTTGTCGCCACAATCGATAACCAATCGGAGCCTTTCATCAAAATCAAAGTTGGATTATTTGAGAAAAGAGAAAAAAGGAAAAAGAATAAAATCAAAAAATGATAAACATAGCATACCAAATGTGCTATCTCTCGGAAAGTGACATTTATCTCAGCAGGCACATTTCCATTGCAATTCAATTTCCTTTGCCAAGTCAGGGAAGGAGGTTTCCCAGGATCAACCTAACACACACACACGCATATATATATATATATATATATATATCAACGAAAAAGAAAATTAAGCAAAATATATAGGGAGAAATACACATTTTTGATTTGGAATATAGAGACATTTCAATTATATGCGCATAATTAGATGAATAAATTAATAACAATGTACGTACCTTGTGTAGAGAAGAATGAGAAGAGAACTCGTTTTCAACTTGACCATTTTCCATCTTGCCTAAGCAAACATAGAAATGTGGTGACTTTAATTAATGCAAGAGAAGCAAATTATTTGAGCATAAGAAAAGCCTAAAAGAAGAAAGCTATATATATAGTGATACTTTTAATTAAATGCATGGGAGGTTTTAATGCACTAAGAACATTAATTCACTTGTGACATTTCGTAGACCATAGTAAAAAAATGGAACGTATTTTCCATTTCGTCATTGAAGGCAGCGTAAATTCTCTCGTTATGGAATAAATTTTGCCAAAAAAAAGGATTCAGACTTCAACATGTGGCACTGTAATTCACTGGCCCACTTGAGATTTTGCTCAAGCTTCGAGAATGAAAAAATATCTTTTTCCCCTCAAGAAATTATTGAGCAGAAAAAAAAAAAAAGTTTATTAAACACAAATCCAAAACAGGAAAATCTTTTCGGGAAGTATTTTTCTATCGGAACAAACAGAGGCCAAGAGAAAGAAACAATCCCTACATGATCTAATCGGGTGCCGAAATATGAACAGATCCTTGGCACAAGTCAACGCTGATTTTTCCAATCATAACACATATATACACACACACACATACACATATTCCATATTTGCAGATTAAATTAACACAAAGGCCAGAAAACTAAGAAATTTTAAACTCTGTTATGAGAAAATTGCAGAATCATTAACAGTTAGCCTTTTAAATGTGTACCTGAAAAGCCAGAACTTGGCAGAGAGAGAGAGCTCAGGACCAGCGTATATTACTGAAACTGAAACAGGGGTAGCTGAAAAGAGATCACAAGAAAAATGAGGGCTTTATATATATATGTATGTATATATAGAAATGGCGTTTCAACTTATTACTATTATATATATGGATATATTCGATTGAAGCAAAATAGAGGTGGGTGGAAAAACAGGAGTCCTTTTCGAAGCGGAAATGATCGGATATAAGATGTAAAAACTACGTGTTGTCTTTTTTCTTTTTTGAAAAAACTGAAAAAGCCGTATGCAAGACTTTTTTTTTTTTCTTTTCCTTTCCCTCTCATCGACTTTAAATTTTACGAAGACAAATTGACCATCCTATAGTGACCTACGGAAATTAGTGTGAAATATAGCATGGACATTAACGAATTCCAATTTTCATATAATTAAGAAGAAAACCGTTCTCAAAAGTGACGCTATCAATGCGTCGTACATAGAAGTCTTGGAGAATATCGCCTCACGTAGTTTTCTTTTTTCTAATATGACTTTTTATATTCTACTTTGGCGGCCAGTCATATATTATGCGCTGTCTTACAGAAAACTAAATAAGAAGAAAACAAAAAGGATGGAAGAGGAGATATCTTGTGCCCTGTCCTGTATAGAATATTACTAAGAAACGGAAAACATAGAGGAGGAGAAAGATCTTTAAGGCGATTCGGTAATGTGTCTATATCTATGGACTAGTAACAAAAAAATATCATTAGCAAAAGTATTATAAAAAAGGCTTCGTGTAAATGCATATTATAAAATATATCAATGAGTAAGTTATCCGAAACTAAGATATTTCTTAATATAAAAATAAATATGAATGAAATCAAAACTGTTGTTATCAAGATAATTTCGAGATATAAGAGATTCTAATCTTGTGAGAATTTTTTTATGTCTCTTTTTTTGTTTTCGCTTTTTTATTTATTATTTATTTATTATTATTATTTTTTTGCTGATTTGAGAATATGAAGACAAAGAAAAATAGAAATACAGGGATGTCAATCATCAAGGGCCGAAGGCGCAAAAAATTAGCAGAAAGGTGTAAAGAAGAGCGCAAGAAAATTGTTGGAGGCGCACGGTCTGGAGGATTGGCATGACCTTTGGAGAGGGAAGCATGCCACCCAACTTATGGAAGCTTCCAACCTTGAAAGAAGGAGGTGCACAACCTTATGTTTGGAGGCTTTAGGCCTAATAATAATAATCAAATGAGAAAGTAAAAGAAATCATAACAAGGTTTGAGGCAATGATAAAGAAAGGGGAGAATCGCTTTATATATATATATATATATATATATATATATATATTTATATTTATATTTATATTTAGGAGGCATTAGGGTGTGGTTTATTGGAAGATAAGAATGACTTTATTCATTGAACTTTAATGACTCGTTTGAGTATGAATCTCTGATACTATATCGAAATTTAAACAAGAAAACCAAAAGATGGAAGAGGAGAAAAAATTTAACGTAGTTAACCAATAAAGAGTAATATGTATAGCGCTTTATATAAATATATATTACAAAGTATATAAACAGATAAGTTACTTAAAATTAAAACAAGACATTCTCTAATAAAAGTAAAATACAAATAAAGTCATTATTAAGATACTTGTACTAATATCTTCTGTAAGATAATAAAAATAATATGGCTAATCTCTTTGGCCACACCAAAAATTTTAAAAATTACACCAAATAATACACCTTTAGTATTTAATATAAGTAAATAACATACTTTTAAAATATTTAAGTTTATAACATTTTTGAAATCATGTGTTATTTTTAAATACTTGAATTTTCAATTTTACCATATTTTTCTTCTTCTTCTCTTTTTTTTTTTCTTTTCTTTTTGTTATCTCTATTGTTTCATATTTATCTCTACGTTATTCTATACAAAAAGATTTTTTTAATTTAAGTGAATTATTTATTAAACACTATTATATTTTGATCTATTTATTTTTATTCTTAATTAATAATAGCCTAATTTTTTCATTCTCCTTAAAAAAAAATTAGACATTTAGATGAGATAGAGTGATTTCTCAACTTATTATAATAAGAACTTTGGTAGTGCACGTTTATTAACCTACCCTGAACAATAAAAAAAAAAGAAAAAACAAGAAAAAAAAAAGAGAAAATGTTTATCAAACTATAGTGAATAAACACGAATCTGTTGGATTTTACCCAAAAAAAAAAAAAGAATATAATATAATCTAGGGGGTGTTCGGAGCGCAAAACTCTCTACCACTATAATAAAAAATAAAAAATTAATACAGTATAAAGCTCTCATAAATTATAGCTCTTAAACTTGAAACATATATTCTAATTGATTTTCTAAACAGAAGATGTCATGGTGCAAGAAACTAACAAATTCATATGCTATTGTTGATATTATTCCGCATCGGTCCCCACATGTAAATATTGGAATGGATAGGTTTGTGGGTTGGTGCACTTGTCAACTGTTAGCACAAAATTAAGCCAACAAAAGATATTATTAATTTGCACGTCCCTACAAATATGAGTTTCTGGTGAAAAAGTGATGCTGGTGTGAGAGGTGTTGAGATTTGACCTCTCTTAAGAATTTTTCTCGCCATGACGAGTTGATTCACATAATGGAACATAAACCTTTTGTCCTTTTTTGGAAGCATGATTAGTGTGCTATATATTGGATGTCTTCCGCCTCAAGCGGTACGTTTTATCGTCACTAATTATGTTTCATGGTTGATGGATCTTTTAATGAAAATTAGCGTCTTGTCGTCGGCTGAAACATGCTTTTCACTAGGAAAAGCTTTATCCAGTGGGGAATCAAATGGAAATATCTTCAAAGTGTCTTTATAGGTTTGGAGATCTGATGTTGCTAATGCAATCAGCAAGCATAGTGGGCGTTAGGGATGAGCTCGACGCCTCCATCGAAAAACCTGTTCCCAATGGTTGACAAACATGCTTGGCAGAACTAGTTGGGAGCACGATCTCGAACCCTTTAAGCTCTGCTCGTCTATCCAGTGCTCTTCAGGGCCCGTCGGGCCACGACATAAACGATCGCCTTTTTGGTTCAAACAATAGCTTGGGTCGGATTGTTATAACCTGCAAGCAGGCTGCCACTCACCTCAAGAAACTGACAGATAGCTATCTTCCCACCATCGGATGGAGACTAATCCACTGACGGGGACCATAACACTTGTCTCCTGCCTTCTCATAGGTCTTGATGTAACATACGGGTCATGGGAAAAATCCACCTAACACCGGGTTTGAGTGGTGATCTATAAATAGAGCGCATTTACGGTAGCTCAGGCAAGCGTGCTCCTTCCCAATTAACTAGCTCCTGTTTTTTTTTCGAGGAGCACATGTCTTGAGCGTTGGAGAGCCTTTGTCTGGTACCCTACAGGTATCCTTCTTTACCTAAAAAGCGTCCCTTCTCTTGTTGCAGGTACATCCGACTAGAGAAGAGCCGTCCCACCACCATGCGCAGCTGCACGTGGTGTTGATTCGTCACCACTGACTCGTAAGCATCAACAGTGGGTATGGCTATAAGGTACATAGTGGGCATGACTATGCTTTATAAGGTCTGATTCTTTACGCAATACAAAAAAGAGGAGAAGGAAAAGAACATATTTTTTTTAAAGAAGAGAATATAAAATAATAGCACAATTTGGGGAAATTAAAATTAATTACATATTCTTAATTTAAAAGGCGACGTTTTGATAAGTAAGCCTTTCAAAATTTTTTTTTGGCAAATGACTTTTTTTTTTTTTGCATAAAAAAACTAGCTTTTGGAGCATCAAAACAGTTTTAATTTTTTTTGTTTCCACCCTGGTTAGGTTTTTCTCTTTGATACAGTCATTTTTCTCTCTTTTTTTTTAAAAAAAAATGGGACAGTTTAGGTCCTTAGAAAAAAACTTTTTTTTAATACAAATAAAAAGAGACCATTTATTTAATTTCAATTTTTTAACCCTTTTCTCAAATTTGTCCATTTAAAAGTTATACAATTTCTGAAACACCATGTAGCACTCCTACTATCGCCGTGCAGCTCTAGCCTCTGCCGCCAGCCAAACGTCCCTCTCCACTGCACATCTGACAGCTTTGCCATTGTAGATCGACTTGTCGGAAGCTGATTTGCCAAACCGTGGTAACATTGTTGTCCAAAAGCTTCACAACGACCATATGACGGAGAGCTCGTTTACTCAAGCAGATCTCATTTGCCGCGTAGAGCTCACAAAGTAACCATCTTCCCTTCGCCTGATTTGCGAGTCTTTAGGACCTTATGCGACGAGCAGTTCAACCTCCACCAAAGACGCTCGAGCTACCATCTCGAAGCGGCAGGATCACGAGGCCAACAATCGTCCACAAAGAACTCACCACCTTCGCTGTCATGTCTTGTCCTGTGGTCAACGTCGCTTCACCATCATCGTTAGAGAGAGGGAGGGAAGGAGAATAGAGAATCTAGGGCTTAGGGTTAAGAAATTTAGGGCTAATTGAAATTATAATAAAATTGAAAAATTTTATACACAAAAATTTTTAAAAAATTTTAAAAAATTATTTATTAACAAGTTTATTAATTATGGTATTCACTTCTATTAGTTTAAAAATTCTATTAATTCTTACAATTTCTCAATATGAAATACTTAGGTACAAATGTTTCTCATGTCATGTTTGGACTAACCCATTTATTTGTCATACCACACTCGATCATGTTTGTTTATGATATAAGAGAAACTATATTTTGTGTCACATATTTAAAAGATGTGTTTATTCATGCCACAAAAATAAAGTTGAAAAAGATTGTGTCACGTTACTACTCATATTACTTTTTAAAAATAAATAGTGTGAGTTGTTTAAATTTTTTTCCCAACTAATTCAAATAGACAAGCCCTTACACTTTTTCAAATCTCCCTTCTTCTTTCTCTTTCATCTATCATAATATTTTTTGATGGGATGACATTTATAAAAAAATCTCCAATTTATATCACCAAGTGCAACTCATGACCCTTAACGTGTATGTGCTTTGATTGTGCCAAAAAT
>CAMOHE010054761.1:0-34993 GCA_946598075.1 Artocarpus hirsutus | reverse complement strand
TTTTATACCAGAAACGTTCCTTGATAGCTCTATTGACTACAAAGGAACAAATTTTGAGTACATCCCATTTGGTGCTGGGAGGAGAATATGTCTGGGCATGTCATTCGGTTTGATCAATGTTGAGTTTCCTCTAGCAATGTTGCTATACCATTTTGATTGGAAACTCCCTGATGGAATGAAACATGAACATCTGGACATGACAGAGTCGTTTGGCGTAACCGTTGGAAGAAAAGATGATTTGTACTTGATTCCTACTGCTTATGATCTGTCTCACCTAGGAGAAATCTCTAGGAAATACAGAAAGTAACTTGTAAATGTTGATCTTATAGGTTGGTTGTGCAATGTCCGAAAAAATCTAAAAATTAATAAGTATGATTAATTAAGGATTTTTTTCATAATTACTATGCTAAATACTTGAGAAAGTACAAGTTTAGCCTTTATTAACACGCAAATTGAAAGTCTTAATAACTGTAAGACCTTAAAAATAAATAACGTTGTGAATGCATAAATTTATGTGCTTTATTTATGAAACATGTAACAATATAATGTTATGATAGTACATTAAAATAATTAAAAATAACTATGTAATGTGCTAAACCAAAAGTTTATGATTTATTGATTTCATGTACGAGTCAAAGAAGTGATTTTATAAGAATCTCAATCAAAATGTTTAAATTGGGATTATTTGACAAAAAGTGAAATTTCTAACTTACTATGACTATGTGAAAAATTTCTATATGATATCAGTTCAATAAAAGAAACCCAGATCAACGGTGATTATGAGCTCCTTATCATAATTTAGAAAATGGTAAGCACCAAGATTAAGTGTGCAAGGTTTATGACATTTTTACTATGATTGATCTTGAAATTAAAGAAGATCATGAAGATAAGAATTTCAAGCAAGTTATAAGGATCATTGAAAGTTTGAGAATTCCAATGTTTTGAATGTGTATAGTTAATTATTATACACATTAATAATTACGTAAAGTTTATTATTATTGTTGTAATGACAATAATAATAATAGTAGTTGTCATAGTAATAGTGAAGAAGAAGAAGGGCGTTGATGAGGTCCACAAATGTTGATCTATTGCTAAGATGAGGACCCATAAATGGCTCTTTACGAGGAACAGTTTGGGTTGCATAGTAAAGCTTGAAATAATGATAAGTTCATAAATTCAATTAAATTGACTTATAGATAGTCAATTTAATTTATAAAACTATTTTAAAGTAAGACTATTATTTTTATAATGAAATTTGAAGTTTACAATATGAAAATTTTTAATGAAAAATATATGTTTTAAATTGTAATTTTTAAAGTTTAAAAAAAAATAATAAATATACAAGTATGTATATATTTGTTGAGCAAAATTTTAAACATATAATATCTTTCTTAGAATTCATATACATGTATATAAATATATATATGTGCATACAGTTACAAAAATAGTTAATCACCGGTTTAGAAGACAAATGTATCAAAGTTATTGTTTAAAATAAGATCAAGAAATCAAATTTTAAGTTTTGATCTAAGTTCTTAAATACAAAATATTATTTTTGGTAAATAAATACAAATCTGGTGAAACTAGTGAATTAGCGATTTTAAAGACAACACTGTCAATGTTTATGATGTCAGAATAATCCATACAGTATGGATAAATTTTATGAAAATGATTTTATGACAGTATGAAGATGTTTATACGGCAATGATACAACAAGAAAAATTAGAATTTATGTAACATTTTAAAGAATGAGAATATTACAATTTAAAAAAAAAGAATTATGTTTATGAAAATTTCAAGTTTACGGATTAAATTTGATCAACCTGATACAACATGTATTAGATTGTGTAGACCACAGAGGGTCTATAAATGCATGACATACATGAAAAAAAAAAAAAGAAACCAGCCAATCAAATCAGCCCATTCCCCCTCTCTCTTTTCTTTCTCTCTCTACTCTTCCTCTCCTCAAAATTAGTCAAAGAATTTGGCCTCCATTTTCGACACCTCCCGTACCATCAGAAAGATCTCGAGGAGCTAAGTCTGACGGTGTGTTGTGCCACCCACAACTCCATCAGAGGAGGCCACACGCGTCGGTCAAAGTGGCTGAAAAGCCTATTCTTTTGGTGTGATTTCTCCTCCGTCCGACCACCTATCTATGCGATCTTGGAGTCCATAGACTCCGAATGAAGAAAGGAAGAGAATGGCACTGATTTTTGCGATTTCAAGTAGAATAGGCTCGACGGAGTCGTTCTATGTCCACCGTCGAGCCACCATCTGACTCGCCGTCTACGGCGGCGGTGTGACACACCATTGGTGCCAAAAGGACCAGAGGGAGACGGCGAGCAAGAGCCCCCAATTAATTGCTGGAGCTAGCAGCCCGACATAGGAGTTCAAAGTCTCCGCCATCAAGCCCTCGTAGAGCTCGTCGATCTCGCAGCTTCGGCCACCATCGAGGTCAATTGACCTCACCGTTGAGTTCAAAAGATCAAGGCGAGCAAGATGCCTCAATCAATTTCGTCGTAGAGTCATTGGGCATCAGAGATCGAGGATGTCGGTCATCGCCACCATGGGTGAACTCAGGTTCACCATTTCAGGCGGTGTTGTGCCAAATTGAGCGCACAAACACCTTTAGAGGATCGAGAAGAATGAAAAGCAACCCTCAATTGCTCCAAATAGCCGTCGAAAAAGCACGAACGATCTTCGCCTTTGTGCACCATCACAAGGCTATTGGAACTGCCATTTTGGATAGTGGTGAAGTGCACCACCGTTGTCATCACGCTCAGATAACCTTGGGGAAGGAAAGCCCTAGGCCAATTTGGCCAAACACCACCGGAAGTTGGGATTAGAGCTGCCGGTTATGGCCGAGAAACACGTCTTTGATCCAAGTAGTTGGAGGACAAATTGAGTCAAATTGACCCCACCACTCAACTCAAGAGGTGTAAGAATGGGGGAAGCCAAAGTTTCAGCCATCACCGTCCACCGGAGCCACCGCACGCACCCCACGCGCCATTGAGGACGGTTGGCCTTCGGTGGCCTCGGGTTTTGGTGATCCCAACGTCCCCATCGACGATTTGAGACCGCCTCTCGACTCATTTTGATGCTCCAAACGTGATGGTGTCCTCCGTTTAAGCTAATTCCACTCTGATCAAAATCATTTGGCATTGACTGCATGCAGATCGAGGCGACTCAGACTGTAGTAACGGAGTCTGAAATGATGTTTTTAGCAATAATAAATCTCCATGGAGCATTCCTAGCCATCCATAGCCACTTAAAGAGCACTGCTGAGGATGCTGCGCAGATTGTAGATACAGCAAGATGCAACTGGACCCGCTCAGCTCGGAGTCTAGGTAAGTAGAAATCTCGCCCACATTATGAATAGTTTTAAAAATAAATTAATTTTAAATATTTTTATAAAATTTATGAAAATGCGTGATCAGTGATTTGTTACACTATTACATGTTATGATGTGATATGTTATGTTATGACATGATGTGAAATGCTATGATGATGATGATATGATTAATGTGTGATGTATGCAATATTTAAATTCTATTGTTTAATCACCTTTAAGTCAAGTATGATTATGATTTACGATTCATGAATTACGAAATTGTGATGTCATGTAGTGATAAGTCATACTGCATACACACAATAAGACAAGTGAAACTTATAAGACAAGTTAAGGGTGTCGTACCAACCTCCTGACCTACGGGGAGGCTCCATGTTGAAGTAATGAATAATCTTGGTGTCGTTGGGACCTCGCGAACCCTAACTTCCTAAGACTCGCGCGCAACTGGTACGATCACTCGGGCTTAAAGTAAGAAGATAAGTTATAACTAAAGTAATTAAGCATAAATCAAGTTGATAAGCAAGCATAAAATATTCATGTATTTTTTTATTAAAATGATTTTTAATCATGTTTTGCGAGACTAATTTCCTACTTGCTGAGCGAAAGCTCATTTAAGTATGTTCATGCTGTAGGTAAGAAAACCTGTCAGCGGCACTTGATGGGCAGTGGTGAGCGGCGAAAGAATGGTGAAGATGGAAATGGATACCGCACACGCAATGTAACATTTTCGCATTATTATTTTACAAATTTATGCATGTTTTATTTTACAAAATTTCATATGTTTTCACCTTATAAAAATTATGTGCATATGAATAAGTAAATAATTTATGTAATTATGTTCTAAAAATCGAGCTTGTGATTATGCAATCTTGGTCCATAGAATTTTTAAAGTTTTTTTTTTTAAAAATGTGTTGCAATAGACAACACAACAAATACACGAAATTTTTAAGTAAGAAAATTAAAAGTTTATTTGGAATTACAAAGGATTATTGGAGTTTTACATTAAGTTAAGAAATGAATTTTATGAATATATTTTTATGAAATTATTATGAAAGTTTAAAAGAAAAGCTTCAAGAAATTAGTATCTTAAAGGGCATGGAAAGACGTGTGAGCTAAGGATGATGAATTACAAACGAAAGAACGCCAAAGAAGGGATTTTATTGAAATAAACCATGTTTTACAATTCTGAATATGTTTATTTGATGGACTTTTAAAATTTGAGTTATGACATTTTAACTTTATAGTTTTATCTATTATCTTCCACTTTTGAAACATTAAGAATAGTTTTTAAACAATTTTTTTTTATAACAATTCGGCCTGCCGACCATTATTGGTTGGACTGCCGATGTATGGATCGGCCTACTGAATGCCCTGTATCGGCTTGCCGATCTTATTAATTTTAAAACCCTATTTTTTAAAGCCTCGGGCGGCCTACCGATGGTTGAACATCGATTTGCCGATCGAGTTTGGCCTGCCGAATTGTGTAAGCAGATTTTGAACTATGAGTTTTTTTTATGAATTTATTATTTAGTGAGATAAACTATTTAAAGAATGTTTATAAATGAGTAATATATTATATATTGATGTATATATATAAAATATATATATATATGCATGGATCCTGGTTATGTTTTCAAATTATGTTTTGAACAAATAGTTTATCTTAAAATAAATGTATGAAACAAAATAAATGTAACGACATCTATGACATCCGTAAAGGGGGGCGTTACAATTTCCTTCTTCCTCAACTTAGAGGTCACAAAAGCTACCAAAAAGACATCAATAGCTATAGGAAAGAGCCCATTGTATAGGATATTATTAAACATATTCCATACTAAACTAGTTTGGTTAGGGTGAGCAAGAAGGCTTTAAACATCTTAGCATTACTTGCTTTTTAGAGAAGCATGTGTCCCCTATAATTTTCCAATTTCTCATCAACATCTGTCGTGCCATCATATGCTAGTATCTGGGGCATCTTGAACTTGTTTAGCATAAGAGCTCTCATGATTGTTGTTGTAAATAGAGGATCAGTCAATGTTAGTATCATCAATGCCATAATGCTAGTTAATCAGGTGGTTGATCTGCCTTTAGGGATTTCTAAAGTTTCAGTAATTCGTGTCCTCGGGGTAGCTCCATTAGACATAAGCATTATTTGCTTAGCTTCTCGACCTTGGGCTAGCCGGATGTCTCGATGCCCTAACTGGACAAGGATAAATTTTCGGGATCCCTCAAGAGACAGATCCGGACATGATCATGCTGCCCTTCAATCATTGTCCCTTCCTTGGTGTAACTGGGAACCATGCTTAGACATGAATATTCTCATGTGCTTGAAATCAGCCTCGTCCTGCATGCCATCCCTTTAGACTACTCAGCCACTAGAGTTAGCATCCTAGGCTGGTGGTCATAGAGCCAGAGGTGATGCTCGTTGAGGAATTTGCTAGGCTATGACTTGTAAGCTCAGAAGACAGACAACCTCAGTAAGTTCTCAGATAAGATCATTCATGTTGGCATTGGCTGCTGCTTAGGCCCTTGAGCGAATGGCTTGACCTAACCCTGCTGTTGGACTTCATATGCTTGATCTTGGTCTTGTGCGAACATGGGAACAAGTTGTAAGGTGAAAGTATTGGAAAAGAGGGAGCCCTTCCTTCTAGCACCAAAATGTTGATAACCTTCAACGGCTCAAGTCACATACGATTGTGCATGGTAGTCGGATTACCTACCTTGCTTGTGGGTGATCCAGTCTGCTCAGACCTGCAAGACAAAGGCACTCCTCAAGTTAGGAGGACACAGGTGTGGTGCGTGTCAAGGGCATTCCTAAGCTCAAGTCAAGTACTTGATCAAGGTGAGCTACTTAGAGAGAGACATGGTCCAAGCAAAGAGTCCACTTACCCTTAAGATAGAGTTAATGATCTTATTTATAGTGTTTGATTTGGACTAGGCATGACATGGATTTGCCCCATGACCCAAGTATACAGTTGTACAAAGCCTAGGTTGCTGGTGACAGTTGTTAAAATCTCCCAATAGGAAGGACAACACATCGAAAGGCTAAAATGATGTCACACTGTGATCTTTAGAATGTTATTTTCCCCTTTCTGTAGAAGTATTAATGTTCTCTACAAAGCTGGTGCCTTCTATTTCAGCAGGAGTCTTCCCCATGTCTTTATTGGCCTGGTTAGACAGGCTCTTGGTCGACACTGGCGCCAGACTACAAATCCAACATCCAAAGGCACGGAGGAGTTGCTCTACATGATGCTCGGGAAGGCTGGTCAGAGTACAGATCCAAGGGCACCCCCAACAATTATGACACGATCCTTCTATATTGATTCAATAATGTTTTAGAGTAAAACAATAAAATACCTTATTTAATATCAGTCATTTATCTAAAATAATCAAAGTTCATACATCCAATTAAAAAAAGTGTTTTGAACTTGATTAAAAAAGAACACGTTGGGTAACAAATTAAAGTGCAAAAAATAATGAAGGATGCAAGGAAAAAAAAATAATGGTTTGCTGCCAATCGAGATTATGTCCACTTGGAATTTTGAGAGAGGGAGGCCTCTCGCTATGATGATATGGGAGAATTACTAGTTGCTGGATACATGACATATCTCTAAATGACGCCAATATGGCTTACTAATTGTCGTTTTCGCTATGATAGGGGTCATTTTGGCTGATTCACGAAATTTCAAGAACTAGGGAATCTACAAATACCAAGAGAGTTAGTATGGGACCAAAAGAATTCTAATAAGGCAAAGTTCACCAGGCAGTAGTGAATTCCTTTTTTATACGCCAGTTTTTTATTTTAAAACAAAAAAGAAGAAGAAGCATATCGAGGATTATAGGTAGACATTTGCATTGACTTTTAGATGATTTTAGTTGAAAATAAATCTATCTCAATATTTCTTCTTTCACCTTCACATCAAGGTGGCCCGATTTGGTCTATCTTGGTTGGTCAGATTTTATGCGATTCGTTTTATTGATTAGTTTTATATTCTGTAAGAAGTTTTCTCTAACATACAAAATAGATAAGTTGCTTCCCTTTCAAAAAAAAAAAAGAAAAAAAGAAATATACAAATAAACGATAAGCAAGCTTTTTGGAAATAAAAATTATTACTTTTCTAGCAAATATATAAATATATACACACACACTAAGGTGTTTGGCAGAATAGTTAGAATCGTTGATTAAAATTGTCTTTATTGTAGCATATAAGAACTTTACACTATAGCCATTTTTTTATTGTTAGTGTAGCATGTAAGAACTTTACACTATTTACAACTAAAAAAGTGATCTAGACCATGACTATCAAATAGCTAATGTAGTTATGGACCGCGTGGTACACATGATATCAAGATCATCTTAAAGGGGCCGGGTGGTTACTGGAACACAGTTTGCTATATTCCAACGCCAAGGGGTGAGGGTTGGCCTACATCTCAATTCATATTGGGGAAAATTTTGGGCACTGTACCGCACCACCTCAATTCATATGTGAGTCCCACCTGTGGATCCACCATCTTCTCTATACGGAGCTGCATCCCTCATTCATATTATATAATACACATGGTTGGGAAAACAGCCAATCAAAAGACAATCAATCAGTTCTAAAATCAAGTCGTTAATGATTCGAAAAAATTAAAAAAATAACTTCAATTTGGGGATAAGTTGCGGTTTATTTCAAGGCAGTTGACTGGGAGGATGTATAGGTTAAATTTATACTTGCAATCTTAAGGAACTTATGAGGAACAATTCAAATTAATTCAAATTAAGGTGGAACCCTTCTCCTGACTAATAGAAATCTTCAAGTTTATTCCTAAAATGAATGTTTTAATTAAAAAATACGATAAAAATCTCTCTCTATATATATATAAGTTCTATTTTATGATTAATTAAGGGCATTAGCAGTGATCATGTTCGTCATTCTATTTGCACTTATTATGTTCGTGATTTGGACTAGTAATGTATAGAACAATGTAATAGTTTTACGCTATTAAAATTGTGATATTTATATATATATATATATACATAGACACACATATATATATATATACAAACGAGATATATAGAAAGGAGAATATGGTTGCACTTTTTTTGTTCTTCAAACTTCAATGTAATGGTTCACATTATTCAATTTTCTTTAACTCTAAACATGATGGTCAAGAATTGTCCACATGGCTTTTTGTGAGAGAACACACCTCATACTCCGTCCTTAAGCAACCCTCCTTTTAATATTTTTTACTTCGAATAAAAGCACAGCTGCCAATAAACACAATCCACTTCTTATTAAGCTTAAGAGTTTAAATAAGGCTTCAAGATGAAATCCAGCTTGTACAAATACTTCACACCGAGTGTTAAAAAAATGACAGGGAAATCAACCAGCTACTAAAAGAAAACGACTTATTGCTTGCTTGTTTTTCTTTTTTTTTTTTCTTTAATTGTATTTTTAATATGTCCTCTAACATTATTTTTAAAACTTAATATTTAATAAAATTTGGAAATTAATTTTTTGAACATGTTTACTATCTCACTTCTAATTAGGTTCTTTTTTCACTTTTTTTTAATATAAAAGATTCCCTTATCCCATATTAAAAATTATTAAAAAAAGTTATACTAATTGCCTTAGGCACAATACCAAACTAGCATATATATATATATATATATATGAGAAGGACGTAGTTGTGATCAAATTCCCAACCCAACTCTACAGAACAAAAGGAGAGCAACTAGCATTAGAGGAATCTAATACATCTTGGAAAAATTCAATACGTACAGGTAAATATACACATATACATGTATTAATAAGAGAGATGGATGTTATTGAGAAAGAAAAATAGTAGAGATAGATGTTAGTTATTAGTTCTAACAAGGGAGAGGCGTGTTGATAATGAATTAGTTGCTTATGAAGCCTAATTTATTGACTGATGAATTATTGGTCCTCGTAGATAATGAAGGGATTGACTGTGAGGGTTGACAGGGGGCCTGGGATATGGGGGCAAGAGCCTCAAGCCCAAAATTCCATTGAAGTTATTTTAAGAATTTCGTAGTTGTAAAATTCGGCTAAACTAAGGTGTCAAATAGGGCATTATTAGATGTTAGACAAATCATTGCAAGTGCTATGCACTTTTCTCTTGTAAGTTTTTTTTTTTTTTTCATTATAGTGAAATTTTTTGTAACGGCTAAAAGCAGAAATATCTCCCACGTTGAGAGTAATTTACTATAAATTTATAGAGCCTTTTTTAGCTTATCTTCTTATTCTCACATTTGTGTTTCTAATTCGTAACACTTACAACCTCTATTGTACTTGAATACCCTTCTGCCGGACAGGGATGCAAAAACGTATTAGCCAATACCATGATATACACTAGACTCTAGCCTGTTCAATTTGCATCGCTTATTCAGATCAATATGTGTGTGTGTATGTATATATATGGCTTTGCTTACTGAAAGTAGTTTTTGGCCATTAGATCTAAAAATTACTCTGAAAGTGTTTGGACAATCTTTAACAGGAGTTAGAGCAAAAACTATTGCAAAAAATATAGCTTCTTAAAAGCCCTATGGTATACCATAGCTAAGACATTATAAATATAGTTTTGTTGATTTGTTTGTTATAATTAATATGTTACTCTTTCATTAATTCTAATATTACTCCAGTAAAAACTTGGAATCGTACTCTTGAAATTTTAGATATAATTACTCATATTTTAGAGTCATCTATCTGATATAATCATTACATATAAATTAATCCTCTATAAATAATTCATAATTAGATCTAAGAAAAATCCGTTAACCTCTCTAATTACTTTTTTTATCCTTGAGTGCCATTAATTGTCTAATAAATAATAATTTATGAACTTAATCATGAATTAAACACTTATATTATTCAAGACTCAAATCAATACTCAGAATGCTTATTTATCTACTTCTTGTTAAAGAAGAAATAGATTTCATGCTGTAATATTAACATTATTGGCTACCTACTTCACTATGCCTCCAAAGTATAAGAGATAGGATTAGGTTCTTAAATCCGAACTGAGTAAATCAAAAGACATAATTTAATAAGTAGGAGCCTACTAAATACTCAAGATTAAGATCAACTTATATATGACCATCGGTCGATGTGATTAAAACTTACTATATTCTAACAAAAATTATTTAGTCATTCATATCACATCATGTCCATGTCCTTCATAATGTCATTATGTACAATACATTCATTTAATAACTGACTACATGAATAGTTCAAATAAGACCGTTTCATCCTCAATGAAAATGACCTACACTAATAGCGCATGATTAAAGATTTCATACTTTAATTAAATAATTAGTTAAATAATTAATTATATATTACCGACTATTTTAATTATCATTCTTAAATATTATCCTCCTATATATAACACTTATATATAATATTTAAGGTCACCAATATAATTATCGAATTTCAATGTATTTAAAAAATATTCAAAATACGTACACACATTAATGAAAATTCACTTTATTTATTTATTTATTTATTTATGTCCTTTACAAAACACTATGTATTTCAAAAGAATCTATCCTAACAATTTGTACATTCTTTCTACAGATTAAAGGCAAAAGAAGAATTAAGCAACATTGTCTAACAGGCTTAGAGGGAGCAAACGGTACACTAACAAATGGTGGCGATTTATTTTTTCTATTGTTTTATTGCCAAATGAGTATAGATGGAACTTATGCTCTGTACTTTTCAAAAAAATGTGGCGTTAATTAAATGCTAACTAAGAGATATGGATGTTTCATGGATCAGATTACATACATCAGAAGTCAATCTATACAGTTTTCTAATTCGTGAACAACTCTATCCAATCTAATTCAAAAACAATGGATTTTATTGATTGGATTTCATGGATCTATGGATTAAACCTTTAAATATTTTAAAAGCTAGATATTAAAATTAACATAATATAATTTAACATAATTCAATAAAATCTAACATATTACGACCTAATTGAATGCAAATTTTTGATAATAAACTAAATTGTATGATTACAAAATATTACAATGGACAAACTTAAATCACCTTTAGACATGAATAAATGATGTTAGGCTTTGTAATTGAGCTAAGCTTTTTTTCTTTCTTTTTAAGCATATAAACTTTAGATGCAATGCTATAAGAATGTAGGTTCATATGTTTATTTAAAAAATTACACATGTATGTATAAATATATATGATATTAAATATAGTTTGAATTCATGGATTACATAGATTAGAAGATACTCAATTTTTACATATCAAATTGGGAAAATCTCAATCCATATTTTTAAAAATCCAATCTAATCTGACGAAATGGATTGGGTCGAATTGAGCAGATTGACGGATTCTGTGAACACCCTTATTGAAAAAAACTAGGTCTATTGCATTGTGTGAATAAAGATGGAGATCAATCAGTTTAGTTCCAACCAAGAAAGGAAAAGTTGTACTAACACCTATCGCTTAGGGCTTGGGCAATTGTGCTCAACAAACAATGACATCATTTCAAACATGGCACCAACACCGTCGATGTTGATCGACTGATTTTCGATGTCTCCAGCGTTAAGAAGTGTGGAGCCAAATTCAACGCCTTTCACAATATCACCTCATGCAGAGGATTTTGGGGATCCAGCCGAGCACGCCCTAGTGCAAGGAGATACACACGGCCATATGATGGGGCAAAACCCACGCTAGGTAGCATAGCGGCATCATGCGGAGCACTACAAAAATCGTAATGCATGTCTAAGCTGACGTGAGAAATAGCATTTTTTTTGGTGTGTTGTTTCCTATTGTTTATAAACCTATAAATAGATAGGTTGTGTTCTTTTTCTTGTAGAGTGAAACTCAAAAAATTAGACTGAGAGAGAGACTAGAGGAAAATTTTTGAGAGAATGTATAATCTTTCTCTAATAATTTATTCATTATTATAGTGAATTATCTACAGTGGCTGAAAATAGACGTAGTTTTCACATCAAAAGCATGAACCATTATAAATGTTGAGTGTTATTATTTATTTTTTGTTCTTGATAAAATTAAAACTTTTAATTCACAACATCCGCCGGCCAATTTCAGCTTGTCGGTTTTTCTGTTGACCCTATAGGATGGAATGGGCGTCTTTGGTGCGTTCAGCATGGGATTGGCATTTTTTTCCTCTTGAATAGGATGGGACTGCTACATGATGTTACAGTTTGTTGCCGCTCTTTGTGAGCATGGCGTGCAGCTCTCTGGCGCCTCAATAATTTTGAGTCAACATTAAATTAATATTATAGAAATACATGTCCCAATCAGATTGGGTGCACCCTATGCCAGATCGCCATCCTTTCTGATAATTTAATAAAAAATGATGCAGGATATATTTTATGATCAAAATTATTTATCCCAAGCCGAGAAGACTGTATTTCGAGGAAAAAAAAAACGCGGCAACAATAAACACTGCTATATTTTTAAAATTTGTATTTATTTATATTATATTTAAAAATTATACCACATAGTTACTTAAATTATAGCATATTTAAACACATAAATTTCAAAATATGTGATTTATAAAAATTCCTCCTATATATACGTATCAAGTTAAGTACATCATTCACCTCTCTCTCTTGGCATCCAAAAACCTTAGGAAATAATGGGTTCTCTCGTTGGCCATGTACTCCCTGGCTTAGGGTTCCTTCTCATTGGGCTATGGCACCTTTTCAACCACATCAAGCTCCATGCTCTCCACCCAACTTCCTACACATGCCTAACATGGTTCCCAACCTCCAAACTCAGATATATCGAGCTCTTCCTAATGATGGCTGGCTGCTTGATCTCCATTGCCATGGAGCTTTTCGTCGGCCCGAAACAACACCAGCCTTTTGCCCCCGACGGTACCATTCCTTACAACCATCTCCACAACTTCGAGCACGCCACCATTTCCTTGACAATCTTCACATACGCCCTCCTCTCCATAATCATCGACCGTGCCGCCTTGCCAGCCTCATTGAAGCTGGCACGCCACGGCCTGAACCTATTCCTAGGCACCGTCGCCTTCGGCCAGGAACTCCTCCTCTTCCACCTCCACTCAACTGACCACGCGGGCCCCGAGGGACAGTTCCATATGCATCTTCAGCTCATCATTCTTGTATCCTTGATCACAACCCTTTCAGGAATTGGATTTCCCAATAGTTTTATGCTCGGTTTTATTCGGTCTTTAAGTATATTTTTTCAAGGGGTTTGGTTTATTGTGATGGGTGTTATGTTGTGGACACCTGCTTTGATCGCAAAAGGGTGTTGGATGAACTACGAAGAAGCTCACTATGTGGTTCGTTGTGACGGAGAAGCCTCTCTTCACCGGGCCAAGTCTCTTGCCAACCTTCTTTTCAGCTTTTTCGTGATTGGAGTTTCCGTTTTTGCCATTGCTTTTTATTTGCGTTTGGTGAAAATTTATGGGGAAAATGTTGAGTACTTTTCACTTGATTTAAAAGACGACAAAGAGGAGAAAGACAACGATGATGTTGAGTCCCAGAGACCAAGCAAGCTCAGTGACACTTCCAAGACTTATATTGATGATCATGTGGGCAGATTTGAGCTTTTGCCAAGGTAGAGAAATGAAATAAGAAAAAAAAAAGTGTTAAAAGTCACTGTGGTTGGGTATGTGTAATATACAATAATTAAGCTGGTGGAGCTTATCGATTCTGCTTCTTTTAAATAATTATGTCGGTTGAAGGACGTGTGGTTTTATTTTATGTAACTGTAAAATCAGTCAACTTGCGGTTCCTCAAATCAAGGAATCTTATAATTATTTCCTATTCTGTTCCGATTGTATACAATTTGGTAAGTTCAATAATGGGCGTGATCTCATTGCGCTCTATACAAAAATGCAATAAATTTTGAGATTTGGTTGATTTATGGGTAGAAAAATATTTGCAGAATTTAATGCAATCACGTCATCACTTATATTTGATATATTAGCCAGTATCTAAAAAAGAAAAAAAACCAAATTTAATCTATAAATATTTTGGTGTGTATATAAAATACTACTTATAGAAAAAAGAATGTTATCACTTTTGAGTGGAGTTAAACGTGATTCGAACCGTTAATTTATAATTAAGGTAAAAAAATTTACAACCAACTAAACTGTCTTTATTTATATTTTAAATAATTTTTAAACATATATCATAATTAATTCAATAATAAAATAAGTGGTAAATAAAATAAACATCTTGACCCCATTTGTAATACATAAATCAATGCCCAAATTCTCTAGGCTTGAATGCTAATTATTAATATTATACTTGACAATTAAAAATATAAAAATAATTTATTTTTTATGCTATCTTGATTTATACTTTAATATATAATATCATTTCAAATCATACGGTTATTTTTGTCACTAGCATTTTCTCTCTCATCACTCTCTCTACTCGTTCTCTTTCATCTTGTCTCTCCTCTTCCTCTCTGATTACATTTTATCATCATTCGCTCTTCTCATGACTTTATCACGTCACTTCTTTTATCTTTTTCACTTCACTTTCTCTCTCTTAATTATAATCTGTCGTGTTCTCCTTAATTAGCCGGTGAGGAGTGATTGTTTAGAGTTTCCACCCGGCCCTTTGCAACCCGTACCCATAAAGTCTGAATTATCTTTCCCAATTTAAAGTGGATCTTACGACTGAACATGCATCCATATCCCATTGCAAACTTTATCAAGTCCCAGGCTTATGAAGAGAGTGAATGAGGAGAAAGAAAGTGATGAGATACTATGAAGAAAAAAGTGAAGACAGAAAGTCACGGGAGAGTAAGGAGAGAAAATGATGATAGATTAGGTAATAACAGAAAACTAAGAGAGAGAAAGAAACAAGAGAGAACAAGGAGAGAGAAATTCATGGGGGATTATGAGGATAGAGGAAATGAGAGAGAGGACAAGGATTGTAAAGTGACGAGTGAGCGGGAGACAGTAAAGGACGAGAGTGGGGATAAAGATAGTAATGAGGTGGGGTCAAGGATGGAGAGTGACGGAAAGAAGTGAGAGAAAAGTATGGTGGGATGGATGGTTTGTAGAGAAAATTATGTCAAAATAGGAAAAGAGAAGGCTAATATAAATAAATAAGAAAAAATATTTTTTGAATTCTCTATCCAATCATATGTATGTTTTTAACTATTTTCGTAAAACAGTTGCAAACACTATTTGTACTCTAAGCCCAAGTGAGAAGTTTTTGTTCTCGTCTGTAAAACATCATGCAGATATCGTGAAAAGAAAATTCTAAAATAAATGTAGCCAATTACCAAGTGATGTAACCCATTTATAGAGATAGATTCTTCTTGACCACTCTAATTACGTATTTTTTTCTGTCAGTTTTTATTAATACTCTAATAGTACTATTTATGATGTAATTATAAATGAAGATTTGAAGATTTTATTTACCTGAGAATAGGTCCAAGCAACCATTCACGCAAGTTCCCAAATTAGCACCTGGGAATATCATTAATCTTCATAATCACTTTATGGATCCTATGTATGAGTTAGTATTTCAAGCTATCCATAATATCATCCCTCTAAAGTAGTGAGTTATTGATTTACTAAATAATTTCACACATTGGTAAATCAAAAACTTAATACATATGCATTTAAACAATTTAAAAAAAAGGACATAACGTAAAGATAACTGGGGTTGATGTTTTGGTGGTGGCATGTGGCCTCTAGGTCCATTCCCTCTATAATTTCATGAGTCCATAAAACCACGTCGAGACTCTTGCTAAGGAATCTTTTCAATTTATTTTCTTCTTTGCTGTTTAGTCTTGTCCCAGTTCCAAGAGCTTTGGAGGGATCACTTTCATCTAATGCCATCTCTACTAGATCCTCAGAAGGTTTAGTGCAAATTACCTTTTCTCCTAACCTTGGGTCTATGTCTTCAACTGAGTGTCCTTCATGTACCATTCTCATCTCTATCCTTCTGGGGTTAGCATAAGCGTTAATGGCGTCAGAATAGGTTTGCCTAGACTTGTGCTGGTTTCCTCTTATCTCATGCACTCCTTAGGGAGTGGGAAACTTCACTTTTTGGTGATAAATAGAATTTATGGCCTTCAAGGCCCTCAATATTGGCCTCCCTATTACTGCATTGTACTAGTCTCCACCTTTTATCACTAGGAAGTTGGATATTATTGTTGCTATTCTTGGATTCCCTCCCATTGTAAGTAGAAGCGTAATAGTTCCTTTGGGTATTACACTATCCTCAGTGAACCCGAGCAGTGGCGGAAAATTAGATGTCGTCTATTCTACAGAAATTTCCACCTTGTTCAGGTAGTCTAACTAGGTGATGTCGACAAAACTGCCATTATCCACCAAGATCCGGCACACAATATAATTTCCAATCATAGCCTCAACCATCGAGGCGTCTTTGTGAGGAAAATGGACCCCGTGGGAATCAGCCTCTAAAAAAGTAATTTATGTTCCCTCAAAGTTTGGCGTCTTGGCAAGCCTGCTCGTTGACACATTCTAGCACCTATTCTATGAGCTCTCTCTCGCCTCTCAAGCATAGTTGTTCTAAGACCTGCATGAATCACTACCAAGGTATGGTCTTTCATAGATTGTTTGGATCACACCTATAGGTGTGTTGTCTTTATTTGGTCTCCAGTCTCCCTCATGTTGAGGTATTTTATTGCTCCAAGTGTTTGGGAGACAGTTTTCCCTATCATTCCTCCTACCCATATCTCCCCTATACTGTTGTAGCCAACCTTCCCTTATTAGCTTCTCTATCTCGTCCTTCAGGCGTTCACTTGCTAGTGTAGTGTCCCACATTGCCATCGAACTTGCAATACTTAGCCTAATTTTGCTTGTCTGGGCTTGATCTCATTGGAGGAGGACGTTAGAAATAAGGCTGGTCACTGATTTGGTGGTAGATATCATTAATTGGAGTAGCGTGGTTGTGGTAATTATCATATCTTTGTTGAGGTTGACCTTTGCTGCCTTCCTATCTCTGTTATTTGTTATTATTTGTAATAACTCAATTTGAAGAGATTGGCAAGGGGTCATAGACAGGTAAACTTTAGCCATCATGCCTTTGAGGGTTAGCTCTCCTCTTACCTTTATCCCTTGGAGGTTGAATGCTACTGCTACCTCTCATTGCCTTTCTAAAGGCCAAGCTTTTAACCTCCTCTTGGTTGATGTAACTTTGAACTTTTCTAGAAACTTTTAGCATGTTCTAGGGCCCTTGTGGTCGAGATTATCTTGAAAGGGAATGACTGTTTGAATGCTACTTAGAGCCCTCATAAGGGCTACGTATTCGAAGAGTCCTCCTATTACAGCCACTTCTCTGGTGAATCTCGCTAGCCAATCCTTTAGGGATTCATTTGGCCCCTTGAGTAAGGAAGCTTAGTTTCTCTTTGGTTGGTGGTGGGGGTTTCACTCACACAAACTGATTAAGGAAGGCCACTTTCAAGTCCTAAAAGTAGGTTATGCTTCCTGCTTTCAACATCTTGAACCATCTTTTTGTTGGTCTTAAGAAGGTCTGATTGAAGACCCTGTACATAATTTCTTGTACAACTCCGTAGAGTTCCATGTACGACTCATAAATTTGAATATGGTCATTGGGGTCTGTAATTCCTTCATAAGGTGTCATCTAGGGAGGCTTAAACCTCTCTAGAAAGGGTAATTCCATGATGGAAGGTGCAAACAAGATCGTGTGCTTTATCTCTTCCCTATGGTAAACGTCGAGTTTTTCCTCCAGATTTCCAACGCAGCTTGCCAGTCATTTAAATTCGTCTATGGGGAGTCCCAACACTATTGGGATCTACCGAATTATGTGTTGAGCTATTATGTTGGGATTAGCTTGTTGGCAGTTTGATGGTTGGTCAATAGCTGGTTGGTCAACCACGTCGAGGTAATTTTGTAACGCCCCCTTTACAGACGCCACAGATGTCGTTACATTCATCTATTTTACCATTAATTAAAGTAAAACCATTATAAATTTAAAAAAAATATGTATTTGAAAACATTAAGAGGGTTAGCTCTCCTCTTACCTTTATCCCTTGGAGGTTGAATGCTACTGCTACCTCTCATTGCCTTTCTAAAGGCCAAGCTTTTAACCTCCTCTTGGTTGATGTAACTTTGAACTTTTCTAGAAACTTTTAGCATGTTCTAGGGCCCTTGTGGTCGAGATTATCTTGAAAGGGAATGACTGTTTGAATGCTACTTAGAGCCCTCATAAGGGCTACGTATTCGAAGAGTCCTCCTATTACAGCCACTTCTCTGGTGAATCTCGCTAGCCAATCCTTTAGGGATTCATTTGGCCCCTTGAGTAAGGAAGCTTAGTTTCTCTTTGGTTGGTGGTGGGGGTTTCACTCACACAAACTGATTGAGGAAGGCCACTTTCAAGTCCTAAAAGTAGGTTATGCTTCCTGCTTTCAACATCTTGAACCATCTTTTTGTTGGTCTTAAGAAGGTCTGATTGAAGACCCTGTACATAATTTCTTGTACAACTCCGTAGAGTTCCATGTACGACTCATAAATTTGAATATGGTCATTGGGGTCTGTAATTCCTTCATAAGGTGTCATCTAGGGAGGCTTAAACCTCTCTAGAAAGGGTAATTCCATGATGGAAGGTGCAAACAAGATCGTGTGCTTTATCTCTTCCCTATGGTAAACGTCGAGTTTTTCCTCCAGATTTCCAACGCAGCTTGCCAGTCATTTAAATTCGTCTATGGGGAGTCCCAACACTATTGGGATCTACCGAATTATGTGTTGAGCTATTATGTTGGGATTAGCTTGTTGGCAGTTTGATGGTTGGTCAATAGCTGGTTGGTCAACCACGTCGAGGTAATTTTGTAACGCCCCCTTTACAGACGCCACAGATGTCGTTACATTCATCTATTTTACCATTAATTAAAGTAAAACCATTATAAATTTAAAAAAAATATGTATTTGAAAACATAATTTGAAAAAACATACCCACGATCTATACATACATTTTTTTTAAACAAATTATAAATTACTTAATTATAATAAATTACTTTTCCATAAACATACTATAAATAGTTTGCTAGTACTGTTGAAAATTGAATTAACTTTTAAACCAACCTTGAAAAAAAAAATACATCCATAGTTCGATAGGCCGAACCTGTAAATTCAGCAAGCTGAAGTTGTCTGATAGGCCGAACGTTAACCTTCGACAGGCCGCCTGAGGCTCTGCAAAATAGGGTTTCAAAATTCAATAAGATCGGCAGGCCGGTACAGGGTTCGGTAGGGCAATCCTTACTTTGGCAGTCTAACCATTAATGGTTGGCAGGCTAAACTCTAAAAAAAAATCAGAAATTAATTTTTAAACAAGTTCCAAAACTTCAAGGAGCGGAAACATTAAACATACTCAAAAATTAAAAAAAAACATAAATAAATAAATAAACATAGTTCCAAGGTTTTTAAACTTCTTTCTTTCTTGGCGTCTTCCGTTTGCAATTCATCTTGCTAAGCACACATGCCTTTCCATGCCCTCCGTCTAAACCATTAACTTCATACGTTTATTTGCAACATGATGTAAAACTTGATTAAGCTAATGCTTAGTAAGTATATTTGTAAATCTCACATCTTAAAACATTTTATGAACATCATCATCATCATCATCATAATAGTGCACTAGGCACATTTTCATAAGAAACATATCTTTCATTACATTTTCCATATTAAAACTTAATTCATTTTATCTTAAGAGCCCAAGTGTTGCACCATAAACATCATCATCATAGGTGCGCCGTCATGAGATGAGAGGGGCAGCTAATCCCAAACCAAACATGGCATCATAACTTATCATAAATATATCATAACATTGGGTGTGCAACACTTATTTAGATGATACATATATACATATTTATACTTTCATGCTTTGAAAAATATCATCATGAAAACATGCATAAACTTTTATACCTTAAAAACTTCCATAATAATACTTCATGTATAATCATCATAAAACTATCATGAATATAGATTTCAAACTTTTCATAAACTCATCATGTTGTAGGTGAGAATGTACTTACCTTTTTAGCTTACTTAACCTTAATAGGAGGTGACGTGTCGTGGTCTCGATGTGCTCATTCCTTAAGGTGTTCATGCCATACATTCATTAAAGATACATAAATTAATATTAATTTTCATGAGTCCATGAAATTATTCATCACCACAATTACATTTCTGACCTCCATGAATTCATAACTTAATAACTTTACTTTCACACACAATTTGGGTACCAAATTTAGTAAAAACAAAGATAACATATAAACCTATCACCATGATTTTTCATTGATCATAAAAATTTCATTTGGCGAAGTAAATAAGCCACATAACTTACAAAACAAAAACTGCCAGCAATACAATTCAGTGAGCAGTCTCTCCTAACAATTACATAATAAATTATTTATATCACAAAATAATTCCATAAAAATACTACATATAATAGACACTAAGAACTTCATTATATCCAAAAATTGTCTTTAAATGAATTCCATACCATCCAAAACGTGTGTTTGAATTCAAAAACAAAGACAACTATAAACAATGTGTGCAATGAATTTCATGCAATAATTATTCTCAAACAATTAAAATAAATTTATTTAGTCCTCAAAATTCATACGACAACTTTTTAACATATATTTACAGGAACACATAAATATTATATCACCAAATAAATTCACTAAATCATACAAAACATCACACAATAAAAGTTCAACAATTAATCGTTAAAACAGCCTAAAAACTTAGCTTCTATAAAAATTCCATAACACATAAAAAAAATATTCATCATATCATTACCAAAATTTCTAGTTCCTAACTTAACATATACATGAACATATTTGCCAAATTTTGTGAAAAATATCATTCATTTACACTATAAACTAAGACTACATTTTTATGCAACATAACAAATTAGCAACAATTTCCATGAGAGGCAGAGAGGAGAAAATTCATAACTTTTCATAGAAAAATCTAATGAACGTGATATTTGGAGGATTAGAACATATCACATGCATGAACAACATATTAAAATTTCATAACAAACAAAAATTCCTAGACTAAGATATAGCAGTCGAATTAAGGAGAAGAAATACTAGAAAGAAAAATGAGTCCTTACCTTAAAACGATTTCTTTTCAAAACTCCTTCAATTCACCCAAAGAAATTTCAATATTTCTTACAAATAATAGCAGGGAAAATTTGAGAGAGAGAAGAAGAAAGATAAACAAGATGAAGAGAGAAAGAGAAAGAGAGAGGGAAAACGTGAGAAAGAGAGAATTTTCTTTCTCTTTTTTTTTTTTTTTTTTTTTGTGAAAGAAAAATTAAAATAATGGAGGAGGTCACAATCTTTCTTAAAATCAGAATTTTTTTGATTAAATTAGGGCCAAAAATCACATGGGAATGGAGGAGATTAAGGAAAAATTGATGATTTAGCTCTACTTACCATATTTCAAAATTTTAAAAGAGGAAACCATATCAATTAAATCCAATCAATCAAAAGTCAATTGTTTCATTTCCTAAAATGAGGAAATTTAGCCAAGAATGTGCCAATCAATCATCAATCATTATCCAATCACAAAATCATCAATGTCATAAATTTTGGAAGATTTTCTACTGACTGTTTGTTAGTTGTCATCGGCCTGCCGATGTCTCATTTCGACCTATCGATTCCGTGAAGTTCGGCCTGCCGATGATATCCATCGGCCTACCACTTCGTGAGAGACAATTCAGCCTATCAAACTTAAAGGTTTGGCCTGTTGAACTGCCTTAACACTCTAAAATTTAACAAAACATTAATATATTGCAACAATTATCATTAAACATACAACGTAAATGATATGAACACTTTGAGTATATCGATTCTAAGTGACCGTCACCTTTCATAACACTTAAAATAAAATAGTTAGCACCATTATATCATATATCATAACACATATCATAAAGGAATTACTCAACGTTGTCACTAATTTGACATATCCCGTTACATGAAAATTGGCGGGTGTTACAATTCTCCCCACTTTATAAGAGTTTCATCCTCGAAACTCAAAATAAATGAGCAAACTTCAATCTCATGTCATCTTCAGGTTCCCATGTGGCTTCTTCCACCTGGTGATTTTGCCATAACACCTTGACAAACGAAATTTCTTTATTCCTCAAAGTCTTGGTTTTTCGATCAAGTATCTCTACTGGTTTTTCTTCATAGCTCAAGTCTTCTTGTATCTCGATCACTTGTGGCTCAATCACGTGCATAGGGTCTAGAACATATTTCTTGAGCATAGAAACATGAAACACATCATGCATAGCTAACATTTTAGATGGCAATCTCAGCTGATAAGCCACCTTACCTATACGCTTCACAAGTTCATAAGGACCGATGAATCTTGGACTCAACTTGCCTTTCTTACCGAACCTCATAACTCCTTTCATTGGTGCAACCTTTAAGAACACAGATTCGCCTATAGCAAATTCTAAGGGTCTTATTCTTCTATCAGCATAACTCTTTTGACGGCTTTGCATGGTCTCTATTCTCTTCCATATCAACTTAATCATTTCAGAGGTTTCATTGACAAAATCAATCTTTTCATCATCGACACTTTCCATCAACTTCTTTTCACTAGCTTCGTGCCAACATATCGACAACCTACATTTTCGTCCATATAGAGCCTCGTAAGGTGCTATTTCGATTTCTGCCTAGTAGCTATTGTTATAAGCGAACTCCGCTAACGGTAACACTTTACACCAACTGGTCTTGAAGTCAAGAGTACAAGCCCGAAGCATATCCTCTAAGATCAAGTTCGTCCTCTCCGTTTGACCGTCTGTCTGAAGATGAAAAGCGGTACCGAAATGCAACTTGGTCCCCATAGCAGTCTGTACACTTTTCTAGAACTTGGACGTGAACTTGCCATCACGATCTGAGATGATAGACTTAGAAACCCCATGAAGTCGTACAATCTCCTTGACATAGAGTTTTGCTAGCCATTCCATAGAGTATATGATCTTGATAGGAATGAAATGCGCTGTCTTCGTTAGTCGATCCACAACAACCCAAATAACATCATATCCATTCATAGTCCTGGGCAAACCGATAATGAAATCCTTTGCAATATCCTCCCATTTCCATTCTGGTATCTAGATTGACTGTAAATCACCGCCAGGTCTCTAGCGTTCAGCTTTAACTTGCTGGCATGTTAAACATTTCTTCACACACATGGCAACATCATGTTTCATTCCAAGCCACCAAAAGTTACCCCTTAGATCATTATACATCTTTGTTGCACCTAAATGAATTAAGTAAGGAGTATCATGTATTTTCACCAAGATTCTTTCCCTTAAACCATCAACATTGGGAACACATAAGCGGTCTTTGAGGTACAAAGTTCTATCATCCGTAATTTGAAACTATTCACATTTGCCTACTTTCATTTCCTGCTTAATCCTTGCTAAGCTTACATCATCATCTTGCTTTCTTTGAATCTCACCATGCAGCGACGGAGCAAGAGTGAGTGCAGATAACTGGCCTATGATAAGTTCCAAACCAAGGTCTAGAATTTCCTTTCTTAGAGGCTGAGACATTGCTTGCATTGACATCAGCGTAGCCGCTGTCTTCCTACTTAAAGCATCAGCCACTCGATTAGCCTTTTCAAGGTGATAAAGGATTTCACAATCGTAATCCTTCACCAACTCTAGCCATCTACACTGTCTCATGTTTAGGTCCTTCTGAGTGAAGGAGTACTTTAGGCTTTGATGATTAGTGAAGATCTTGCATTGAACCCCATACAAGTAATGCCTCCATATTTTTAGCGCGAATACAACGGCTGCTAACTCAAGATCATAAGTAGGATAGTTCTTCTCGTAATCCTTTAATTGTCTCGACGTATAGGCAATCACGTTGTCATTCTGCATTAAAACAGCACCAAGGACCATCTTAGATGCATCGTTGTAAATCACAAACCCGTCACTTACTTCAGGAATTGCCAAGACTGGAGCTGTTGTTAGCCTCTTCTTCAATTCTTAGAAACTCTTCTCACATGCCTCTGTCCATTTATACTTCTTTCCCTTGCGGGTAAGATTCGTGAGTGGTGCGGCTATCTTGGAGATGTCTTCCACAAATCTTCGATAATAACCAGCTAAGCCTAAGAAACTCCTTATCTCACTTACATTTTTCGGTTGTTTTTAAATGAGGACAACCTCTACCTTAGCAGGATCTACCATAATTCCTTCTTTTGATATTACATGCCCCAAGAAAGATACTCTGTCAAGCCAGAACTCACATTTGGAGAATTTTGCATATAACTGGTGTCTCCTTAACGTCTCCAGCATAATTTTCAAACTCTTCGTGTTCCTTCTGATTCTTCGAATAAACAAGAATATCATCGATAAACACAACAACAAATTTATCGAGGAAATCCTTGAACACCCAATTCATCAAATCCATGAAGGCTGTAGGCGTATTTGTTAGACCGAAATGCATAACCATAAACTCATAGTGACCATACCTCGATCTGAAGGCTGTTTTTGGGATGTCCCCTTCTTTAATCTTCAAATGGTGATATCCTGGCCGTAGATCAATCTTTGAGAACACAGATGCACCCTTTAGCTGATCAAACAAGCCATTGATTCGAGGCAACAGATACTTGTTCTTGATTGTTACCTTGTTCAACTCTCTATAGTCGATACAGAGTCTCATAGTGCCATCCTTCTTCTTGACAAATAGAACTAGAGCTCCCTATGGTGAGTAACTCGGCCTAATGAAGCCTTTGTCGAGAAGTTCTTTTAGTTGGGTATGAAGCTCTTTTAACTCTGTTGGGGCCATTCTATACGGCGTTTTTGAAATCGGGTTGATGCCTGGAGCGAGCTCAATCTCGAATTCGACTTCTCTATCAGGAGGTAGGCTTGACAGATCATCTGGAAACACCTTTGAAAATTCACATACTACTGCCACATCTTCAATTCTTATCTTTTCTTCCTAACTTTTGTCGACAATGTTCGCCAAGTAACCCATGCAACCGCTGGCTAACAACTTCCTTACTTTCATAGCTGACAAAAACATACTGGGTTTCTTCCTAGACTCGCCAACATACACAAACTTTTGTTCACCTTCTGGTTGAAAGGTCACTTTTCGTTTTCGGCATTCAATAGAAGCATTATACTTGCTCAGAAAATCCATTCCAAGAATCATATCATAATCGTACATGTCGATGATGATGAGGTCGACGAAAAATTTCCTTTCAAAAATCTATAAGGGAACAGTTCACATGCAGTGCGTAGATATCATCACTTCCTCAGAGGGTAGTGTCATAGTGAATCCCTATCTCCTAGGCTCTAAACGAACCCCTAACTTCATAGCAAAAGATGACGATACAAAAGAATGTGTAGCATCCGTATCAAAGAGAACATAAGCATTAATAGATAGGCTTGTTATTTGACCTATGACCACATTTGAGGCTTCAGCAGCCACCTGTTCTTTCGTCATGGCATAGATGCAGGCATTTGTAGGTGGGGCTTCAAGTCTTCCTTGACTAATCAATGGCTCTTCAAGGGAGGCTTGCATTTGATGGAGCTAGGCTGAAGGAGCTCTCTGTGGGCCTTGAGCATTCATTTGGTTTAGATAGTTCTTGGCAAAATGACCTTCTTGTCCATAGACAAAACACTGATTACTTCCCTGTCGACATTCTCTAGGGTGATTCCTTCCACATTTGGTGCATGGTTGAAACTGAAATTGCCTGTAGTTGTTGTTGTTGTGCTGGCCACCATTATGTCTCTTGTTGCCTTGACTTTGATGGTTCTAAGAGTTGCCCTTCCTCTTGTTGTTCCTCCAATGTTGGTTGTTGTTGTTTCTATGTGAAGGGCGGTTCTGGGTGCTTGCATTATAGGTTGGCTGCCCTGACTGAGGCTGATTCCTTCTTAACTTCAACAGGTGGAACTTAGTACGTTAGGCCCTCAAAACAACTTGCTCTTAAGTCCTGGGTGGACTAGCCCCATCAACTATTGCAACAATCTCTGGCCTAAGGACTCTGATCAACCTTCTGACCCTTTCACTTTCATCATTAACCATCCATGGGCAAAGGCGAGCTAGCTGATCAAACTTTGCCACCACATCTGTAATTGACATATCTCCCTGGCGCAAATTATCAAACTCGTCGTAGTGCTTCCTGGTAATATTCATGTGGAAGAACTTTGTATTAAACTTGTGGATGAAGTCAGCCCATGACATCTCTTCAACGTTCCTGCTCTGTTCGATGCCGTCCCACCAAATCCTGGCCTCCATGGTGAGGCAGTATGATGCACAGAGAACCTTCTCATTATCTGTGAAGCCCATAAGTCTTAGAGTGGCTTCAATCGTCTTTAGCCATCCTTGAGCAACTAACAGATCCTTAGAACCTTCGAAGTCCGTTGGCTTAACCCTCTTCCATCTGAATAGAAGTGGTTCTTGATAGACCGCTCTAAGTTCAGTAGCAAGAACCAGGACGCCATTGTCTTATGGCTGGGGAGGAGAAGGAGGAGGAGGCACGTCATTGCCTCGTCGTTCGCTGTTGCGGCCATTAGCCCTTAATTCAGCAATCTCTCTTCTTTGTTCCTTTAGCTGTCTTTGCAGCTCGTCAATCATCGTTATCAACCTTTCGTTGGTCTGGGTATGGGTTTGCATTCTTCTGTGGCTGTTCATAATTGATTTCCTAAAAGAGTTATGAACTTAGGAATAAACTTCTAATTTATGAGACAGGTTTTCACTACTAAGGTAATAATCATTGAACATCTAAACCTTATTCTTTTCATCATACTTCATCTTAACATTTAATTTTAAAACATACTTACTTGGAGGACTTAGACTAACACGTGGCGGTATGAATTGTAAACGAAAATTTGCTCTGATACCTATAACGCCCCTAAGTGGGGGTTAACAGTTTTTATTAAATAAAATAAATATTAGAAAATAAATATAAATCATCGAAATAATTTGCCTAGGACTTAAATAAAGACTCTCAAATTAAAATAAAACATAAACAAATAAATAAATCACAGTTTAATGTAGCACCTTCAATTTTAATAATATACAACTGTCATCATCATCATTTCAACCCTCAACAAATCTTAATACAGTCACAGAAAGTAAAAATGAATGCTTACATTATCAAGAAGATCATTCTTTACATTTAAAGCCATCCCAACGTAATATAGCTACCTAGCTTCTCCAACTATTTTTCTTGCAGCCACCTCACACTTAGTGAGTCCGGAAAAGATGAACATATCAGGGAATGAGCGAAAACATGCTCAATAGGGAAAACCATTACTCACCTTAAGGTTTTATTCTTACAACATTAAACCTGCATGGTTAATTAATTTACATCATATACCAGATTATGAGGTTTATTATGATCATATCTCATCGATACCATAGTTAACCATTACCAAGTTTCACACTTATACATATATACAAATATTACAATTCATCATTATTCCTAGTTATCCACATTAAATAAAGTAACACTCCACTTATCGAAACCCAAATGGGCGAGCTTGGCCACCCTCTAAACATTCCGAGGGTATTCCGGTGAGGGGACATTAAGCCCCGAGTCCTCACCAAGTCGATTCCTGTACAGTGCGTTATGGTACTTTAGACCCAAAGAAGCGTCATCACCTTCCCCCTATTTTACCTTTAGGGTATTCGTGCCCAAGGACATAATCGTCGCCCTCTTCACGTCTCACCATTTCTCAATGTTCAATCATTATTTATAGAGTCAATTTTCCTAACCATGCTTCCCAATTTATAACAACATATGTTAATTCATTATGTTCCTCGCTAATCAATACAAGGCGAGTTCATGTCATAGTTTCATATATGATTCTCATATAATAGCAGTTCAACATAGATACATATATTTTGTGGTAAAACAATCAATTTAAATTTCATAAAAATCTCACAAAAGATGAGTAATAGAATCCCTACCTTCCAAGCTTCTCAACAATCTTTTAATCTCCGAATTTAATTAACGTAAGCTCCACACACCCTTGGTCCTAAAGTGTGTATAAGGACAATTAAAACTAAAGCATAACATATAACCACATCCATGAATGAATTAAGTATAAATTTATATATTTTAGTTTCTAATAAGATTCATAAATCACTTAGGATGGTCTTGGAAAGGTTGCAAAACAATCAGGGATTGGAAGGTGAACAAAGTTGGGTTCACTATCTACAATTAGCACATGGGTTATTGGGTGGTTTACTTAAGGTAGACGGGTGGTATACTGCCACTGGTAGGTTTATTAGTTTCCAACCTGAGAATTGAAAAATTCATAGAAAATAAAATATAACTCCGATTTAGGCTCATGATAGCTCGTTGGAAAGCTTATGATGTCTACTTTTAAATATGTCAACCAATTTGCAAAATTCATTTTCATCTAATGCCAAAATTTCAAGAAAGAGCTACTGCCTATAGAGATAATACAAGGTTTATGGAATGTTAAGTTTTTCTTAAACCCAAAGTATATTATTCTCATTTAAATTCCAAAACCATTCCAAAATAGGCAACATGCATTATATAATCATAATAAATATATTTTCATGAGTTTTATACCAAAATCATCATCAAACTTTATCTCTAGCCTTTCTTACAAATAATAAGAAAAACATGCATTAAATATGAAGAAAATACATACTAAAGCGAAGTTTGAATTAAAGAAAACCTACCTCAAAACTCCTTTGAAAAATACCAAAGTTCGGGTAAAAAATCAAGCTTGTATTGACTCTAAAACGGCTTCAAACGTGGCTGGAAATTATAGTTGTCGTGGTTGCGAAGAGCTTTATGCCTTGTGTCTTTAGTTGGAAATTGAAATGAGAAAGGAGAGAATGACAAACTAGAGAAAAGAGTGGTGATGGTTGAATAAATAGGCATCAAGATAATTGAGGAGCAGGAGAGAATTAAATGAGCATTAAAAGAAAATATTATCATGTCTCCCATAGAGACTTTTAGCAAATAATGTCAACATAATTGAGGGGACAAATGGGGCAAGTTGTAGAAGAAGATGAAGGAAGCATTAAAAAGGTGGTTGAGAAAACATATCAAAGTCTCCTGGTAGTTGAGGTGAATTAATTCTATATCTCCAAGTAGTTGAGGCTACTTAATTAAGCATTAATGCAGCGGGACAAGGTTGGTAGAAATGAGTGATCAGTAGATTTTAAATATTTACTACGAAGACTTAGTAAAAATGCTAAAGTGACATTTTATTCATATAATTTTACAAAAATCATACCCGTTAAAATAACGAGTGTTTCAACTCTCCTCTCCTTTAAAAATTTCGTCCTCGAAATTTCAAATCTAATAGTACTAATAAAAAAATCACAATTCTGTAATGATATCCACTTTTGACTCTAAACCGCCAATGTTGTTTGTCCCCAAATGTAAGTTATTATATCTCCCTTCATTAGCTTGGAGTATAAACCTCACTCTAAATACTAAATACTTAAACAAGAGTGTTCCTGACTTGATTCAAATTCACAGCATCGTATTAGGTTTAACACTTTGATCAGAGAATACACACGCTAATCATACCATTTTCCAGTCCTTCACTATCCTTGGACTGTGATTTACAACTAGTAAACTAAAACATAATCATGAAATATATAACACAAACATTTCTATTCAAAACCATACATTAAACTTATTCATAGAGATATTAGATGAAATCTCACAGTTGCAAATAAACCCGTCAGATTCTTCATTAAACAGCTATCTTCATGATACACAAACAATTTGCCCACATAACAGACTCATATTTCCTATAGAATATCCCCACAACTGACTTCGTTACTTTCACATAATATTAACAGAATATTTCACATTACAAACATGATACAGATACGTTTCGAGAGTACAGGGCACTCCGTATACCAGCTATCTATACCATGTATGTTTAGAGAATACAAAAACATCGATAAACAAAAGGTCGGACCTTAAGTAGGATGCATTTCGAGAGTATTAAGTACTCCGTATCCAGCCATCCCGGCATTAGGCTTACTAAATCTAAAAGTCTTAACGGCATACCACAAGAAATACAAAATGCAAGGTAAACAATTATTTGTGACACACGAAATACGAACACACATGCCTACATGCCATGAATAAAACCAAAAGATTACAGACTGAGATTTAAATCAATTGGCCGCTCCCAGCATTCATCTTCCCATTCAAGCTTGGATGTTGCAGTGTTGGATTTCAGATGGATGATTCGCATCTTATCTAGCAATTCCTCAACTGTTGAAACAATAACAAAGATTCGTCTCTTTGATTCTGCAAAGATGTTTTCTTCCATAGTATAATCTAGAAATTTCAAAAATCCATCATAAAAACCATTTATATTCAGTAGTCCCAAGGGTTTGAAATGAAAGCTCAATAATCGCTCACAAGCAACTACAAATATTTCCTCAAGAGTACCTAGACCACCGGGTAATGCTATAAAAGCATTAGAATTATTGATTATGGCTTTAAAATTTCTAGGGATGCTCTTGACTCCTTTTTCCTTACCTATGGTTTCCTTATAAAGGTTTCCTTCAGCTAGAATATAAGACCAAATCCCTACAGCTGTAGTATCACTAGACTTAGCTGCTAGCATCATATTTTCCATCATTTTCACACTACCACCCCCATAGATTATGTTAATCTTCCTACGTGCTAGGACTTGCCCTAAGTGTTTTGCAGCTTCTACATAGGCTTTATCTTTTCCAAGACTGGAACCACAAAAGACATAAACATTCTTTAGTTTCTTGATGGACTGGGGGGTAGACATACTTGGTTTATATAAGTGATTATTTATGTCTATTCCACTTAGACTTCGAGTTCAACATGAGGTTTTAAAGATGAAGAACACATAAAAAGGACTAAAGAAATAGACGAGTAGGAAATGAAAAGGTAATCCAAAGATTTAAACAAAATCTTGTGCGGGTAAGAAAGTAAGATAAGGTGATTGATAGTTTACAGAAAATCTGATTTACGCTTTGAAAAAGATTAGACTCTAATTGCATAACTTTTGACAATTGAGAATAGTTTGACAAAAGACCCTCTTGACACAACTGTAGACCTTTTGACAAATATACATCGAGTCTAGAAATTCGATACAAACGACAAATACTGTAGAACTTTTGAAATTTGAGACACAAATCTTGAAATATCTAGATAAGTTTTCAAAATTCAAACATGTTACTGTATCATATATATTTTATTATATATATGTTTAAGAAAACCATAGATTAAATGAAATATTAAGACTTACTATATAAATCTAATAATCACAATTATTTCGAGCACGAAGACAAATATTCTGAGTAAAAGAAAAACACAAACTGTTGAACATTAACTGAAACTATTTCAAATAAACAAAGACTAAACAACCTTTACAAAGCAATGATTTATTCCCCATCCAGTTTTCTTATGGCTTGGCAAACAGGATCTAGAAATACCATATTTTTGAGACGTTGTCTTTCTGCATGGAATTTAGGCCAGAGTTCAAAAATAACTCCTTGAACATATCCACTAGGGTGACCATGAAGAGGAGGATGGATGCTATTGAAGTTCTCCTTTAAAAGTCCATCCTTACAAAACCTTATTTTATCCTCTCTATTCGTAGACATATAACCAGGTGAAGTAAATTTACCGTTACAATTTTGTCTTCCACATTTACTACATGTTACCGTGATAACACGAGCTCTTCTTTTCTTTGCACTACGACTAGTACCCGTTCCTGGTAAACCAACATCTTGACTGAAGTCATTCAGACGGACTTTCCTCTCTATCAACATTCTCACATCACAAGGGATACCAAAACGCATAAGAATCCACAATCGAGTGATTCTGGCTTTGTATTTCTTTCTGAGAATCTTTTAGGAGAGTGATGGGAAATACTTTCTCAGGTGTTGGTACTTTGGGTCCATGATAAGATGAAAGAAGAGTAAATAGAAAGGAAAAATTGAGACAGTAAATTGCAGAATCCTATAATTCCTTCTTCCTTTAGACGAATAAGAAGCTCTAGAGAGAAAGAAGATTTACAATCTAGAGAGAGAATAACAAATTAAGAGAGAGTGTGTAAGCTCAGAGAAATAAGCTCTCATGCACAGTAGACGTATATGTAAACAATGATTAAATCACTATAGATAACACATATAGAGGCCACGTGCGAGAGACAGTGTGAGTCAAACTGATTCAGGATTTGGACTAGGCCTAAATGTTCAAAGTTGAAATGGGTCAGATTGTTTTGGACCTTCACATATTTCGAACAAGTTAAATAACAAACATAAAATTAAAAACTAATTCATACAGATCTTATGTCCATTTTAAAGTCCACTAAAAATAAAAATAACTATAAATAACAAATCTAATTTCACGACAATCAGGGATCTTCCTAAATGGTATTTAAATCAGTCCATAACATAATCATCTAGTAATTAAAATAATTTGTTTAAATCAAAGCCTTATTGAACAATGCATTCGCTCATATGTTATCCTTAATACTTAGCATCTATCAATGGACTCATCATCATTACCACCAAGTGTTTAGAATGTGACCAACCTTGAAATCAATATGATTTACGTCTTCCAACATAGAACAAATCAATGAGCAGAGACTTTTGATGTTACGACTTAAGCATAATGTATGCAGCAAAATATTCCAACCTTAAAATTTATACATTCTTTGCCTTTACACAGTCTCAACAGACTAAAAATCTAACATTTATCTCACTCAAGATTCAATACCATGAATTCTAACTTATCTCATATTCTTCAAGTAAACAAAACTTTCAAGAAAAGTTATTGACAATCGAATCCACACATAATCACTACTTAGGTCTAGATCAATTACGAAGAATTTGACATATCAATGCCAAACTTTGAAATTAACAAATCAAACCTTATATTTTTTATTACATTTCACGAGATTAAAAGGTTCCTAAATCCTCGTATCGATATAAATTTCTCATCATTCTATATGAATTAGATATGCTTATAGATCCTAGTATTATACGAATCTTGTATAAGCATTCTACTTATAAACCTACTCCATATAATTATCATTCCCTCATGATTACTAATACTTTTCTTCTTAGACTGTATAAATCAATTTGAAGGTTTATTTTGATGATGACAATAAAAATTCAACTTCAAAAACATCTCAAAAAAAAATTTGCAAAGTGGTGCTACACTCCCTAGGTTAACCAAACCTAGGCTCTGATATCAAAAATTCTGTAACGTCCCTAAGTGGGGGTTAACAGTTTTTATTAAATAAAATAAAGAATTAATAAATATAAATCATCAAAGTAATTTATCCGGGACTTAAATAAAGACTCTCAAATTAAAATAAAAACATAAACAAATAAATAAACTACAGTTTAATGTAGCACCTTAAATTTTAATAATATACAACTGTCATCATCATCATTTTAACCTTCAACAAATCTTAATACAGTCACAGAAAGTAACAATGGATACTTACATTATTATGAAGATCATTCTTTGCATTCAAAGCCATCCCAACGTAATATAGCTACCTAGCTTCTCCAACTATTTTTCTTGTAGCCACCTCACACTTAGTGAGTCCTGAAAAGATGAACATATCAGGGAATGAGCGACAACATGCTCAGTAGGGAAAACCATTACTCACCTTAAAGTTTTATTCTTACCACATTAAACCTTCATGGTTAGTTAATTTACATCATATACCAAATTATGAGGTTTATTATGATCATATCTCATGGATACCATAGTTAACCATTACCAAGTTTTACACTTATACATATATACAAATATTACAATTCATCATTATTCCTACGTATCCACGTTAAATAAAGTAACACTCTACTTATCAAAACCCAAATGGGCGAGCTTGGCCACCCTCCAAACATTCTGAGGGTATTTCGATGAGGGGACATCAAGCCCCGAGTCCCCACCAAGTCGATTCCTGTACAGTGCGTTTTGGGACTTTTGACCCAAGGAAGCATCATCACCTCCCCCCTATTTTACCTTTTAGGGTATTTGTGCCCAAGGACGTAATCGCCGCCCTCTTCACGTCTCACCATTTCTTAATGTTCAATCATTATCTATAGAGTCAATTTTCCTAACCATGCTTCCCAATTTATAACAACATATGTTAATTCATTATGTTCCTCGCTAATCAATACAGGGCAAGTTCATGTCATAGTTTCATATGTGATTCTCATATAATAGCAGTTCAACATAGATACATATATCTTGTGGTAAAACAATCAATTTAAATTTCATAAAAACCTCACAAAAGATGAGTAATAGAATCCCTAACTTCCAAGCTTCTCAACAATCTTTTAATCTCAGAATTAAATTAACGTAAGCTCCACACACCCTTGATCTTAAGGTGTGCATAAGGACAATTAAAACTAAAGCATAACATATAACCACATCCATAAATGAATTAACTATAAATCTATATATTTTAGTTTCTAATAAGATTCATAAATCACTTAGGATGGTCTTGGAAAGGTTGCAAAACAATCAGGGATTAGAAGGTGAACAAAGTTGGGTTCACTATCTACAATTAGCACATGGGTTATTGAGTGGTTTACTTAAGGTAGACGGGTGGTGTACTGCCACTGGTAGGTTTACTAGTTTCCAACCCGAGAATTGAAAAATTCATAGAAAATAAAA
>CAMOHE010054758.1:0-30745 GCA_946598075.1 Artocarpus hirsutus | reverse complement strand
ATATATATATATATATATATATATATATATATATATATATTTTACTTCAAACTCTTCACTCATAGGTGGAGTCAAGTGTGTGGTTTTAAAGCTAGGCTATGTCTACAACCGCTTATTTTATTTTATTTTATTTTATTTCTTTTATGGTTAAAAAAATACAAGATGAAAATTTTATTTCTAAAATATCTGAAAAATGCAACTGTGGGAATTATGAAATAGGTAGGAGTGATTGTAAAATATAAGTTAACCTCTTTGGGCATCATGGTATAATCGCTTGTTACAGGGGTCCCATAAGCAACTACCACTACAAACAATATTCTTCTATCTTGTTATTCTTTTCTCGGTTATTTTTTCTTATTTATTTATTTTTTGGCTGCAAAGTATTTGTTGCATATTAGAGCACGTTTGGCTAGTGTCAGTGACGCGTTTTAAAATGCTGGGATTAGTTATTGAAGTTTGAAACTTTGATTTCCTAACCACTGTGTTTGGCTTGCTATTTAAAAAATAATAATAAAAGAAGACTAGTATGTAACCATGAAAATACTAGCTGCAACCATGAAGGCAAAATTTTACAAAGACAAATCTTATGTTAGAATTTAAAAAGGTAACAACATAACATTAGTCCTCAAGAGATGGATAATGTCATCTTCTCAATAAGTTTCCTAGCATGTAACTCTATGACACAAGGATTAATTTCCGAATAACATGTAAACCAAATTCACAAAGAAAAGTCATCCCGAAAAGAGATCCATTAAAGGTAAGACTTGATTGATACTTTTGCAAGGTGTAGATGCGAAATACATGAAAATGAAGACTTTTATATATTCAAGTTTTTGGAAGGATACAGAAAATAATGATAAATGGGTCCCACAGCACTGACTTATTAATGAATAATTATAACTGAAAGTAGTACTTATAACTGTGAGTAGAGACTTGAGAACAAGTCTCAAGATGAGCGATGACCGACCTTGAACACAAAATAGCCATCAACCCCAGCGTGACGCTGCTGGAATTAGGAGGAAGAAAGCTTTGGATAAAGATTCTTTTTCCAACACGCGGGTGGAAAAGTCTTTTGATGGAATTCTGCATGCTGGCGCCTTCTAAATTATGTTAGAGATTTTCTAATCAATCCTTTTCTTCCTGTTCAGAGTCGAGTGGTTGGCATGTTTTGAATTAGTCTTCAGCTTTTAGTGAATCCGTGTTAATATTATGCAAACATCACAATCAGTTGGAAAGTCCATACAAAGTTTCTTTGTCCTTCTAAATTACAATTAACTTTGCTACATGGTTTTATTATTCTCTATAAACTTGTTTTTTTTATATAAGATTAAGAGTTTAACCTCAGATCATCCGGATCAAAACATAGACAAAGAAGGCCCCAACATGACGAAAATAGTGCCAAAAACACTCTTTTCTCTCCTCCTCCTTATGCTTCTGCTTACTTTGTTCCCATTGAAGCTTCATTCCTCGCCAAGGACACAAGCAAAAGCTCTCATCAAGTGGAAGAACAGCCTGTCGTCTCCACCTTCTTCTCTGAATTCGTGGTCTCTCACCAATGTCAACAACCTCTGCAATTGGACTTTCATTGTCTGCAAAAACTCCACCAGAGAAGTCTCTCAAATACACCTCTCCAGCCTGAACCTGAGGGGAACACTAGGCCAGTTAATCTTCTCTCAGTTCCTTAATATCACCGTCTTCAATGTCAACAACAATAGTCTCCTTGGGACAATTCCAACAGCCATCGGTAACACCCCTAACTAGCTTAGTTTCTAACTAAACTTAACTAGAATATGTCAGTACGTCATGCGTTTTAGTAATCTCTTACGACTGTGTTGTTGATTTTAACACACAAATATACGTGTCGCACAAGTAATAAAATGATTTCCCACAAAGACTAATCACTGTTCTTATTGTTAATTACTAATTTATTACATTTTAATGTTATCCAAATGATAATGAAAAATGCAAGACAGAAAATGAAACAAGAAATTAAAATTAAGAAATTAAATGCAGAACTCTAAATTAAGAAACAACAATCAATAAATGATGGAACCTAGGTTTATAATTTCTCCCAAAAATCCACTTATTAAATTCTTTCCTTTCCTATGATAAGTTATTCTATTATGATTGTCACCCAAGAGCACAAAAATATCTACAAGCCTCTATCGATGGTCTTGCAAAAATAACCTCATTAAATAATTCATTACATGTCTATGAGAATTAAATTAAGAAGAGTTTATTAAGATCAAACCCTTGTAATAAATGGACATGCAATATGAGTATATATCTATCTCAAATTACATATGTTATTCTATCTAGGTCACGAACACAAAATAACTCCATCGATATTACTACGGTTCACTAATGGCCAATTAATTAAATTATATTAAAATCAAGATAAAATCAAGAATCACTATATAGAATGACATCGCATAAAGGAAATATCATTTAATCAAGCTTTAAGAATAGGTTCCATTACAAACCTAAAAAATAAACTTAGTTCGTGACAATAAAACAAAACATCATAAATAGAATCTTAAACATGAAGAAAGGAAAGAGAAATAAAAACCGAGTATGAAGTCAATTTGAAGATGAAATTAATACATTTCCGAGATGAACTTCTTTTCCTCCACAATTGGCTCTCTTTTTCTCTCCAATTCTCTAGCAAAAAATCCTCTAAAAACCCTAAAGAGATCCTATTTATAGGTTTGTAGCAAAAAAGGAAATTGCAAAAATTTAAAAATAAAATTCTTTAAAAATCCCAACTGGGTGCCCTAATGCCAGCCCTTGATTCGTCACACTCAGTATGCCTCCAGCGTTGCGGTGCTTGGCGTTGGGTCCTTAGGTCCAAAAGGGTTCTTCATTGTCTCACGTTGTGGCCCTTAGAATAACGACTGTGGCAGTGACTGCTCCATTTCTCTTCAATTAAACCACAATTTGAGGTGAGTTTTGTTAGAAATATATATAGAGATAAACAACAAACATGTATAATATAAAAGAACAAAAATAGTAGAAGGAATATTATTATGAAGGTAGGAATAAAATATTACAAAAGAATTCAAACCGAATAGGAACCAATGATAGTCGAAGCACATGTAGTCCACACTTTCCTTAAAACATATTTGCCCCCTCTAGTTGTGCACGAGGATTCGATGGACGTCTGTCTCCTAGGATACAACTACAACCGACGATAGTCTATGCATATTCGAATACTGCCCCCAACGAACTTGAACAGCGTCTTCCTCTATCACCAAAATCAACGACTCGCCAAAACCGACTCAAAAAGAAAGACTTGAGAAGAAGAGAGCAAAAACTCAAAAAATAAGAGAAAAGAAAACTATGTGTTTTTTTTTTTTTTGTGTAAAGAAGTGGAGAAAGTCTCTTGTATTTATACACGTCAGGGGATGTCATGTTTAATGCTTAACCGATGTGGGACTCCACATTTAGGCCTTTTTTCCAACAAATTCAAATGTCAATGGGCACACTTTGAGCATCAATTTCTCATTCACACGATTACCATTTTGAGCATATAAATATATGATTTCGATGTTCTCGTAACGAAGAACGCAAATCCGTCAAGACCCATTATTTTTATAAAGTGAGTCCTACTCAAAATTATGCCTCAAAATGGCTCCGCAAAATGGTTATTAACCATTTTTTTTTCTAACAATCCCCCACATGAATGAAATTGATTGACGACAAGAGAAAACAAAGACACTACATGGTGATAGAGTTCTACGGTTAATACCTGCATAGGATAGGTAGGCTTTAACCCTTGAACCTTCCCTTGTGAAAGTATGCTTACTTTACTGGCTAACTAGTAGACGCGATGTCCTTGAACTATTCTGCCGTTTGTGTAAACGATAACATACCTCACACAGGTATTTTCTTGACACAGTTTCAATTCTCATGGTTATGTTCATTTTGGCCATGAACATCTCCCTGGTTCTGCAAGAGTTGCTAAAGAATTGAGCCCTAGCAATTCTCCTTTGAGGTAGCCCCACTTCTCTCTCACATAGGTGATTTCTTACTTTAAGAGTAACCCGCACTACTCTGCTCGAATTCCTATCATATTCGATGCATAAGAATCATTAAAAGCAAACTATTTAAGCTTTCCCTACGGGTATCACTGTTTTTATTATAGGAATGGGTTGGGTAACCCCCACAGTGATCCTACTCGGTCTATTTAGTTTAGTTATCCCATTGAACCTAGATCTTGGGATCTCTAGTCAACAAGGTTGGGTTTCCACTGTTTCGACCTATTCTTTTATGGGCTTTAGTCCCATTCCTCTTGATGTTTTCTTAACTTAATCTCTATTCAATCCTTTAGTTAACAGATCTACAATATTCTCTTTAGACCTTACATAGTCTATTGTCATGACTCCAGTTGAGATCAATTGTCTAACGGTATTATGTCGACGACGTATATGTCTTGACTTATCGTTGTACATCACATTTTGTGCCCTGCTAATAGCAGATTTATTATCACAATGTATACATATTGTAGGCACAGGTTTAGGCCATTCAGGAATATCCTCTAAGAAATGCCTTAGCTATTCAGCTTCTTCACCACTTTTATCTAATGCTACAAATTCAGATTCCATAATGGATCTGGTTATTACCGTCTGCTTTGAGGACTTCCATAAAATTGATGCCCCTCCCAAAGTGAATACATATCCACTTATAGCTTTAGAATCTTATATATTATATATCCAATTTGCGTCAGAATACCCTTCAAGAACAACATGATCTCTTGTATAATGTAGCATATAATCACGGGTATATCGTAAGTATTTGAGTACTCTAACAATTTTTTTCCAGTGGTCATCTCCTGGATTACTCGTGAATTTACTCAGACTACTAACAGCGTAAGCAATATCTGGTCTTGTACAACTCATTAAGTACATTAAACTGCCTATCACTCTAGTATATTCCACCTGGGATATACTTTCTCCTCTATTTTTGGACAGATGTTGACTAATATCAATTGGTGTTCTGGCCAAGCCAGTGTTATTTTACTAAATTTGTCAAGTATCTTGTCCACATAGTGTGACTGACTCAAAATGAGTCCATCAGGCGACCTTTTGATTTTGATTCCCAAAATCATATCAACAGGTCTCATGTCTTTTATGTCAAACCTAGAGTTCAATATATCCTTAGTAGATCTGATCATTCAATCATTGCTACCCACGATTAGCATGTCATCTACATACAGATAGAGAATGACATATCCATCGTTTGTACATTTGGCATAAACACATTTGTCACACTCATTAATTTTGAAACCATTTGACATCATTACATTGTCAAATTTCTCATGTCATTGCTTTAGTGCTTGTTTAAGCCCATACAATGACTTCACCAATTTATAGACTTTCTTTTCTTGCCCTGGAGCAATAAAACCCTCAGGTTGTTCCATATATATTTCCTCTTCAAGATCTCTATTAAGAAAAGCAGTCTTTACATCCATTTGATGTACTTCAAGATTCCGCAAAGCAGCAATTGCCAAAATCATTCTAAGGGAGGTTATTCTTGTCACGGGAGAGTACGTATCAAAATAATCAAAGCCTTCCATTTGTCTATAACCTTTTATAACAAGTCTAGCCTTATACTTGTCAATTGTTCCATCTGCTTTCATTTTCCGTTTGAAAATCCACTTAGGACCTAGTGGTTTACTTCCTGGAGGAAGGTCCACTAATTCCCAAGTATGATTCTGTATGATGGAATCAATTTCACTCTTTATAGCTTCTTTCCATAAAGGACCCTCAGATGAGCTTATAGCTTCTTTGAAAGTTTAAGGTTCAGCCTCTAGCATATAGGTCAGAAAATCTGGTCCAAATGACTTTTCTATCATTGCCCTTTTGCTACGTCTAGGCCCTTCTTCTTCTTTTTCAATTTCAACTTCTAGTTGATCCTGACTATTTTCTTCAATAGTCTCAATTGGTCATTTAGATGAACTTGGACCATCCTCTTTGGATTTACAAGGAAATACATGTTTAAAAACGATGCATTCCTAGATTCCATTATAGTGTTCTTATGAATCTCAGGGTTTTTAGATTCATACACGAGGAACCGATAAGCACTACTGTTGTGGGCATAACCAATAAAGATGCAATCAACCATTTTAGGACCTATTCTCATCTTTTTAGGTGTAGGTACCATTACCTTTGCAAGACACCCTCACACTCTTAAGTATTTATAGGAAGGCTTTCTACATTTCCACAATTCATAAGGGTCCTTGTCTTCTTTCTTTCGGGGTACCTTATTTTAAAGGTAATTAGCCAATAAAATGGCTCTCCCCACATGTTCTGTGGCAATCCATAACTTATCAACATCGCATTCATCATATCCTTTAAGGTACGATTTTTGCGTTCAGCTACACCATTTGACTGAGGTGAATAGGGTGGCGTAACCTCGTGAATAATACCATGTTGTGCATAAACTTCACTAAATGGTTCAACATATTCACCACCACGGTCACTTCTTATCATTTTAATTTTCTTATTAAGTAGGTTTTCAACTTCTTACTTATAGAGAGCAAACTTTTCTATAACCTCATCTTTGTTCCTAAGCAAATATAGCAATATTTTGTGCTATCATCTATGAAAGTAACAAAATATTTGTTCCCACCTCTAGTTTGAACAAATTTTAAGTCACAAACATCACTATGTATCAAATCAAGTGGCTCAATATTTCTCTCAATTGTTTGAAATGAAGATCTCGTTAGTTTTGCCTCTACATATATTTCACATTTATGTTTGGGATTGATATCAAATGTGGGTATGTGATCCAAGTTAATTAATCTACGCAAAGTATTATAATTAACATAACCTAGTCTACCATGCCATAAATTAGAAGACTCAAGCATATAAGCAAAAGACTTTTTATTCTTATTGATGGAATTGGGCTTAACAACCATTACATTCATTTTTCACATTCCATTTTTCACATAACCCTTTCCCACATACACCCCATGTTTAGACAAAACTATTTTATCAGCTTCAAAAACCATTTTGAACCCATGTGAACTCAGCAAAGTTCCTGAAATGAAATTCTTCCAGATATCAGGCACATACAACACATTTTGCAGCTTGACTTCCTTGCCTAATGTCATTTTTCAGAAATACGATCCCTTGGCCCTTGATATTAGATGTAGCCGAATTGCCCATATACAGCTTCTCCCTAGAATCTGCTAGCATAAGTTTGGCAAAGGCAACTTTATCACAACAAACATGGTGTGTGGCCCTAGTGTCCAGCCACCACTCTTTCGGGTTAAAGTCCACCATGTTGACTTCAGAGACTACAGCAGAAAGATTGATGTCTGACGCTTCTTGTGTGATAGTGTCCATCACATTAGCCCCTTTCTTCTTGTTCCTCTTCGGCAGCCTATAATCTGCTGACTTGTGACCCACCTTGTCACAATTGAAACACTTCCCTTGGAATTTCTGCTTCTTTGAAATTCCACCCTTGGGTCCCAACTTGGACCCCGACTTGTTCTTCTTGTTCTTGGAGCTTTTATCATGCTCCACCACATTTGCTTTGGCAACAGACTTGCTAGAGAGCTTTTTCTCAGATCCACGATTGTCTTCCTCAATATGAAGTCAAACAATAAGATCTTCAACACTCATCTCCTTACGCTTGTGCTTCAGATAGTTCTTGAAGTCATTCCACGCAGGGGGCAGCATCTCTATAATTACAGCTACCTAGAAAGACTCACTAATTACCATTCCTTCTGAATGAATTTCATGAATGAGTAATTGTAGTTCTTGAACTTGACTAATTATAGTCTTGGAATCCACCATTCTATAGTTCATGAACCGTCCAACTATGAACTTTTTAGCACCAGCATCTTCTGTTTTGTATTTATGGTCCAAAGATTCCCATACTTCTTTGGCCGTTTTCTTCAGACTATACATATTATAAAGTGCATCAGTCAGGCCATTTAGAATATAATTCTTGCACAAGAAGTGAGAATGCTTCCATGCTTCAATAGCAAGCAAAGTCTGAGCATCTGCTTCGTCCTCTCTAACAGTAGGAGGATCTTCTTTTAAGAATCTCGCAAGATTCAGTGTTGTCAAATAGAACAACATCTTTTGTTGCCAAGTCTTGAAATTCAGACCACTGAATTTCTCAGGTTTCTCATTATGGTTCACAGGAACTGAAACTGACAAGGGCTGTGTCGAGGTCGAGCCATGAACCCGAGGAGATGGCATCGGTGTCTCGGAAGTGCTCCCAGTTGGAACATTCTTAGTTGGAACAATGTTCATGTTATCAGCCATGTCTGAAAAACCAGAATTCAAGTCTTAGAATTTATACCCAAGATAAATTCACCCTTTCTAGTTTATTATTATTTTTAAATATAAGATGTTTATAGTTGTTAACCAATAATATAAATAAAAAAAATTAGAACAGTAAAATCAAAGCAGAAGTCCAAAAATTTCTTCCAAATCCAATGAACATGTTCGTCTTCAATGGAAGCTAGAGTCTGTTTTAAGATTGTTAGAAATATATATAGAGATAAACAACAAACATGTGCAATATAAAAGAACAAAAATAGTAGAAGGAATATTATTATGAAAGTAGAAATAAAATATTACAAAAGAATTCAAACCGAATAGGAACCAATGATAGTTGAAGCACGTGTAGCTCACGCTTTTTTTAAAACAGATTTACCCCCTCTAGTTGTGCACGAGGATTCGATGGATGTTTGTCTCCTAGGATACAACGACAATTGACGATGGTCTATGCACATTCAAACACCGCCTCTGACGAACTTGAACAGTGTCTTCCTCTATCACCAAAACCTACAACTCGCCAAAGCTGACTCAAAAAGAAAGACTTGAGAAGAAGAGAGCAAAAACTCAAAAAATAAGATAAAAGAAAACTACGTGTTTTTTTTTTTTTTTTGTGTAATTTTTTTGTGTGTAAAGAAGTGGAGAAAGTCTCTTGTACTTATACATGTCAGGGGATGTCATGTTTTAATGCTTAACCGATGTAGGACTCGACATTTAGGCCTTTTTTCCAACAAATTCAAATGTCAATAGGCACACTTTGAGCATCAATTTCTTATTCACCCGATTACCATTTTGAGCATATAAATATATGATTTTGATGTTCTCGCAACGAAGAACGCAAATCTGCCAAGACCCATCATTTTTATAAAGTGAGCCCTACTCAAAATTATGCCTCAAAATGGCTCTACAAAATGGTTATTAACCTTTTTTTTTTTCTAACAAGTTTTTTGTCTTTTCTACAATCAACTAAATTTGATAAACCTTTTCTTAATATGCAAAACAAACAAAAGAAAACATATAACAAAACAACAAAACACTTGAAAACCAACAAAACATCAAGCTAGAGCTCTCCATATACATATAGAAAATCGACTCATCAAACTGAAAAGAAAATACAAAAAATAGTTGTTTAGTTAGACACTACATTTAATACCTACAAACTCCCTATCATGATTTAGTTAACGAAGTATGGAGGAACAAATATTTACAACCATTTTAGAACAAACGAACTCTAATGAAGCCCATTAAAAAGTTCAAAAAGAATAAACGTTCCTTTACAACCGCCTTAGTTTAATATGTACATAAACTTCATATCACCAGTTTTGAAAAGAGTTTCAACCCACCTTTTGTCATGCGCCGATAATCGAGGGGTGACGTAGCTGGTTAATTAAGTTAAATAAATCAAAATTTTAAATAAAAACTGCCATTTAAAAGATATTAAATTAATTATGAGAATTTGGGATATTTAGAACTTCTTAAAATAGTTATTAAAATATGAAAGCATGTGAGCGAATTGAAATATTAAATAAACAAACACCATTGGGTCGCACCGCACCACATTAGTATACATACACGGTATCAACAATATTAAATAGATAACCACAGTCCAAATAAAAGGGGGAATAAATTAAAATATTATATGCCGTGCTTATAAATAAACACCCTAGATGGTGATGTCCTAATATTGAAGTTTCTTCCCGGTTCTTCAGTCTTCCCTAAGATGGATTCCACCTAGAGGGGAGGTAAAGGTTTTAAAACAAGAAAAATGTGTGCGAAAGGCTCAGTAGGACTAATCTTTTGAAAACTTTTAATTTAAACATATAATTCATTTTTAGACAAAAACTATAAAACAGGAAAAAATAAATAAACAAATAACCAACTGAAATTCATTAAATTTTATTCATACCAATTAGTCGTTTATTCATCCATAGACGGTCTCATTATCATGTTTTTGGCAAAGCCACATGAATCACCACCGAAATAGCCTAGCTGGGTTTTGGGACCTGCCCTCAATGTTGCGCTCCCCATGACCCGATCTCTGTATATGGCATCATGCTCTCATTTCATCATTCTAGACAGTACTAACGGATACGTCTAGTGTCATATCATTATCGTGTCTCATTTACCAAATATTCTCATTACATTCATTACATTCATTATGGTCATTCAGTATTTAGCCAATAATGAAAATAATTCATAAACTTCATTTCCTGACGACATTTAAAAGAAAAGCTTTGTGGCCAAACCCCTTTAAAAAGCATGGCTACCAAGGAGAAGGGATAGAAGTCCTACTTTGATATCTCATATCACCGTTCAACACTACAGTCCCGATCCGCTATACATTTGCTCCACCAAACTACAAACAACCTTAAAAAGAAACTTAGTTTATCAATATCTAGCTTACGGTATTCTACATCTCTAAGCTATCTCATGGTGTCTTAGTATGCCTTTGGGGTTCACAAAATCATTTTATGAGGTTAAAATTTTAATCTAGGTCTTAAACGATGAAAAAGGGGCAAAAAGGGTTATTTTTCATGAGGTCCGGTTGGCTTGTTGGAACCCCTTGGTCTAGCTTCCCGGACCCCATAGTTCTGCCTACCAACCAGCCAAGACTGGCCTGTCGAATTAGCCCAGGTTCAACCTGCCAACCAGATGAATATGGCCTATCAAACTGGAAAAATGTGGGAGGTTAGAGACTTTGATTCTCAGCCTCCCCAAGCTCAAAAATCAATTTAAAACATGTTTTTTCAAGTCCTAGACATATATAATGATCATAGATGGTAAATAAACACAATAGAACACATTCAAACAACTTTTAGCAAGATTTTCATAGAAATTTCAAGGAAATCTAAAAATGAGGAAAAAGGGGAAAAACTTGTTTTAATCCAAATCTTTCTCAATCAAGCCTAGGTTTAGATGATTTGAGTTCTACTAACTTAGATTAAGGGTCTCCTAAGCTTAAGAAACTCGGATTACAACATTTTAAAGAAATTGAAACATTTTAAACAAAAGTTTGAAATTTGAAAAATAAGGAAACTAATGGTAAATCGAAGCTTTAAAACTGTTTGTGGAAGTCCAAATCGTGTTCTTCACCTCCTAATCCAGCTGAGAATCAAGCTTGAACTTAAAAATTTGAAATCAAAATAAAGAGAGGAAGGGAAAGAGAGAGGGCAGCGTGGGAGAGAGGGAAAAGAGAGAGAGAGTGTGTCTCTGAGAGTGAGGGAGAGTGAGAGTGAGAGAGGGAGATAAATAGGAGGGGGATGAGTGGTTTTGCAGAGCAAAACCGTGTCCTCAGCACATAGTTTATAGTTGGGACGTATCGGATGTTTAGCAAATTGTTTTGTTTTAAAATTTAAAATAGCATATAAAAATAATTAAAAATGGGACAAATTTAAAATATCATAAAATACTTAAATCAAGTTCAAATTTACATTAAGGCATACTAATCCACCATCTAAACACCAATTATGCCTAATTAAATTTTCTGGATGTTACAACTTTATGTCGTTCCAACACTATTATCCATATCATCTATGTTATAAAAACTGTATGAGCTTAAAGTTTAGTAAGTGGAAAAAAAATAAATATTAAACAGTCAAGATATGGTTTATATATTTATACACCCCAAAAAACAAAATGTGAAATATGGCATATATTAGGTTGCCGAATCCTTAATCATTCAATTCCTTTCGTTTTAAGATTTGACCAAAGACAATCATTATTGTTAAGGGATCCCACTTATTTGTTTAAGTCATGTCCCTCTTGGAACCCATCCGTGGGTATTAGTAATTTTCAATCACACTATAATCTGTATATACCCATCTTTTAGTAAACACAAGCCATGTCCAGATGTAAAAAATCTTAAAAGCTTAAAAAATAAATCATGAAATCTTTCAATAAGCAATTCTTTTCTTTCAGTGCCGTTTGGTGCAGAGGTTTTAAACCATAGGGGTAATTTCAAATGATGAAAGCAATTCAAACTGGCGTTTAGTGAAATAATTACTGAGGCGGTTTTAAACCATAAAGATGGTTTTAAATTAGCCTAAACACTTAAAATTCAAACTTTATCTCTCGCTTAAGTTTAGGCGGTTTTGAACCATTTGTTATAGTAAAAACCATTTTTATTCTCGTTTTTTTTTTATAAACACTAGTTCTCATTTTAAACAATCATTCTCTTTTTAAACCTTTACATTCCAAATGCTAGTCCACAACTACCGTTTAAACCACCCATTTTAAAGCCCATAATTTAAACCATACAGTTTTAAACCACACCATTTTAAACCTACACCCAAACAAATCCTTCACTTTTCAAACATCATATATTTTTCAAGAATATAAACTATTCATACCTTTCCTTCGTAGAACATAAATATTTGCAAAATAAGAAAACATATATCATATACTACTGAATTTTTATCACAGAGTAAGTTGAATTCCTACTTCTCTGAAAATTGAACTATTGCAGAACCGTTCTTAGAGGGTCCGATCATGCTCGTCCAAGGATTCCACTATTTTAGTTTCCTCTCAAAAAAATTTACCTTACTAATTAGGTATAAACTCAACGTGTGTAACTGAAAAAACATGTCTAAAAGCAAATCTAAACGATCAAAATCATTGTAAAATAGAAGTATGCACATTGTAACGTCATAATATAAGGTTTTGGCCATTTAAAGTTCTTCCAATATAGGTTTTATGCACAATCAAAATTATTACATAGTTGCAGTCCAAAATTTCAGCCACAACATATTAAGTTTAAAAATTCACAAAAAATTTATTTCAAAGCATCTATGCCCAAAATTTTGTAGAAAGTGAATTTGGCATGTCAACTACAATTCCTCAAAATTTCAGCATAAAATTCAAAATATAAACAAAGAAAGATCAAACCCACTGCCTGCAACTAAATCTCAGAATTCTTATTCAGGCATTTTCACAATCGTCTTGCATGCAACTTAATAAAAATGCATAAACACGTTGCAATGTTTACTCTAATCTGTCCTTAAGAAGAACTACATATTTTCATATTGTAAAGAAAGATACGGATTTTTGCGAACGCAAGTGCATATTATCATTTTTAAATAATATAGTTTTTAAGAACAAGTATCGTCCTACGAGGACTGGCTAATACTAAGTTTCGAAATTTAATCAATTTCAACTTTATTTGAACAAATTAAAAAGATGAGAATTTTAATAAAAATGAATTTAAGATATGAAAATAAAAGTGGAAACATCTATTAAAATTATGAAAATTCAATGTGAACAAGCTCTAGGGTTTCTAATTTCACCAAACCAATCCGCCTTGAATAATTTATCTAACCAATCTAAAAATTATTTTCCTAATTGACAGTCAAAAATTCCTAATTTATTCAATGCTCTCTTTCGAGTGACACTAAAACTCCCTTTAATTGCTAATCCACTCTATTCATATGTGAATTATAACATTTAAAGAGTCGTTAAGTTTTATGAATTTTCATATAATGACTATACAAACCATGCAAGTATATTTCTATCTAATATGTAATCTATGGTATTCAATACAATGATCGAAAAACATAAATCTCCTTCTGGTTTTATTATGAATTAACAAATCGTCTAATTAGTGACCAGTTAATTAGAAGCATTAATAACAGTGAAAAACACTCAACTAGGAAATATAATTCTTCCATTGATAATTGATAAAATAGTTCAAAACATGATGATTTGGCTATATCGTAGCCCTAGAAAAGAAACTTTGAACATAACAGGAAACATTAAAAACAAATTCTTAAACAAGAGAAAAGGACAGAGAAAAAACTAGTTAACGAAATTCATATCAAATTCGTCTCCGAAAGAACCGCCTTCTCCTTCATAGTAGCCATCTTCCTCTCTCTTTATTTGAGTCTAGGGATGCCAAAAATGGCTCTAAAAGATCCTATTTATAGTTTTGAGGTCGCAATGGCAATTTTTGTAATTTTTTAGAACTTGGAAGCTAATTTTTTGAGAAACACACAAACTAGCATCGTGGCTCTGCCATAAGGTAAAGCCGCAACGCCGGGCTGGAATTCAAAGTGGCACCATGGCTCCGTGCTTGGGCGCCGCGGCTCCAGGCGTAAATTTTGCACAATAAGTTTCGTAGTGCCATGATGCTCTGTGAGTGGCGCTATGGTTTCTTGGTTTTAGGTTTTTGTACTTCAAAACTCCTTTTTCTCATCTTTTCATGGCCTAGGAGCCCATTTTCAAAGCCATGGTGCTCCTCCGTCAATGTTGCTTCAAAAAGTCTTCAAAAATCACCCACGCACTCCAACTGAAACAAACCTACAAAACAAACTAAAAACAAACAAATAACTCCTAAAAACAATTAAAAAACTAACAAAATAATAAATCGGGAGTAACCCAAACACAAGCACAAATTCGACTCATAAAAAAAACCAATTAAAACATCCTACACCATGGGTTTCCTCATTTTAACCATGTCCTTCCAGAAACACCCATTTATGAACACAATCAGATCCTAAATTGATCAAACAAATCAACAACTTGAGAACATCATTTCTCTAGCTCCAAACAAGTTAGAAATTCACAAAATACATTAGTTTAAAATTATCTTATGTACCGGAGCCCAAATTTTGTGAAAAACTTCACTTTGAGCTCAAAATGGCTTGTAGAAACCTAGCTCTTTGTTGGAATCCAAGATTGAGGTTTTCAAACTAGCTTGTTTGAAAGGACAAAAAGGGTCTGAATCTCCTTTGATTTTTGGTGTGATCAGATTTTGAACAAATCTTGGTGAAGTAGATGCAATTTCTTTTGTTTTTGAAGAGACTTTGACTAAACATTGTTTGAGAAGGAAAAATAAGAGCATAAAATCTGATTTTAGCAGACTTAAACAGTGCTAAACCTATTTTTTAAAATTATATTAAGCACCCCCAAAAGTTCAATAATTGCACTAAAACCGCAAAAACACAAATTCATTACAAGCAAGGCCAAAAAAATTTATAATAACCATCCATAGTACAATTAATATTTTATATGTTAAAATACTTATTCATATATTCAAAATATTGTTTCGACCAAGCACAACAAGGCTTCTCTATTAGCAATTGGCATCTCTTTTTTGAATAGTTACTTAAAACCACACCATTAAATAATTTTCATAGCACATTGATTATAACAATTTATACTATGCAAAAATATTCAAAGTGACTATAATTAAAACACTTAAAGAAAATCATATTCAAATGCTAAACATGTTTATTAAATTTTAAATTATTATTTTATTTAAGCTTGGCATTACAGGTAATCTCTCCAAGCTTACTTCCTTGGACTTGAGCAGCAACCATTTTGAAGGAAAAATACCTGTAGAGATCAGCCAATTGACGGAGCTTCGGTATCTGAATCTTCACAACAACTATTTGAATCATAACATCCCTTATCAACTGGGCAATCTGCAAAAGGAATCGTACTTGGACCTTGGAGCAAATCGTCTCGAATCTCCCGACTGGTCTAAATTTCCAAGCATGCTTTCGTTAAACTACCTTGATCTCTCTTTGAATAACCTTACCTCACAATTCCCAGATTTCATATCAAAATGCAAGAACTTGATGTTCCTTGACCTGTCCCAAAACATTTTTACTGGACATATACAAGAATCTATATTTACCAATCTGGAAAAAATTGAATATCTCAATCTCACTCATAACCAATTTGAAGGACCCTTGTCAAAAAACATTTCAAAGCTTTCCAATCTCAAACACCTCAGCATAGCAGCTAATCCCCTTGGTGGTCAAATTCCTGATGAAATTGGTTCCATAACTGGTCTTGAAACTCTTGAACTATATGGAAGTTCCTTAGACGGGAAAATACCTTCATCAATAGGCCAACTCAAGGAGCTATCCTACCTTGATCTTCACAAAAACTTGTTGAATTCTCCTATCCCTTCAGAGCTTGGACAGTGTACAAACTTGACCTTCTTGGCCCTTTCCAAGAATCTACTTGGTGAGGAACTTCCTTTGTCGATGTCAAATCTGAAGAAAATCCGCAAATTAGATGTATCTGATAATTTCTTGTTTGGCCCACTTTCCTCTGATTTGCTTTCAAATTGGACTACGCTTGCCTCATTGCAACTTCAAAACAATAGCTTCAACGAGAAAATTCCACCAGAAATTGGGTTGTTGACCAATCTCAACTTTCTTTCCTTATGCCAAAACAACTTCTCTGGCCTGATTCCCAAAGAAATAGGAAACTTGAAAGAGCTGGCGAACTTGTCCCTCTGCGAAAACCAACTCTCTGGTCGAATTCCACCTCAAATTGGGCAGCTGACGAATCTCAAAGGGCTTGATCTATCCCAAAATGACTTATCAGGCCCAATTCCCTCTGAGATAGGGAACTTAAAGAAGCTGGTGGACTTGGACTTTTCTACTAACCAACTCTCAGGACAAATTCCAATGACATTGTGGAATCTCACAAAGCTCCATCATCTATATCTTTACGACAACAACCTCAAAGGCACAATTCCCTCAATGATAGGAAACTTGAAGGAGCTGGTGAGTTTGGCGCTTTATACAAACCGACTTTCTGGGCAAATTCCACCTGAGATTGGGCAACTGGCAAACCTTAGTTCGCTTTATCTATACCAAAACAATTTGTTGGGCCCAATTCCCAAAGAGATGGGAAACTTGACAGGGCTGGTAAACTTGGCCCTCTCCACAAACCGACTCTCAAGTCGAATTCCACCTGAAATTGGGCAACTGGCAAAACTTAGCTTGCTTTATCTATACCAAAACAATTTGTTGGGCCCAATTCCCAAAGAGATAGGAAACTTGACAGAGCTGGTAAGCTTGGACCTCTCCACAAACCGACTCTCAGGTCGAATTCCAATTACAATGTGGAATCTCACAAAGCTCCATCATCTATATCTTTACGACAACAACCTCGAAGGCACAATTCCCTCAATGATAGGAAACTTGAAGGAGCTGGTGAGCTTGGCGCTTTATACAAACCGACTTTCTGGTCAAATTCCACCTGAAATTGGGCAACTGGCAAAACTTAGCTTGCTTTATCTATACCAAAACAATTTGTTGGGCCCAATTCCCAAAGAGATAGGAAACTTGACAGAGCTGGTAAGCTTGGACCTCTCCACAAACCGACTCTCAGGTCGAATTCCAATCACACTATGGAATGTCACGAAGCTTCAACTTCTTTATCTTTTCTACAACAACCTTGAAGGCATAATTCCTTCGGAAATTGGAAATTTGGTGTTTCTAACATTCTTTGCTGTTGATGGCAACAAATTATCGGGGGAATTACCGAATAGTATTTCTAGCTTGAGTAAGTTAAGGGAATTCTCGGTGATGTTAAATAAGTTCTCAGGAAGAATTCCCAATGATTTCGGAAAGAATAGTCCTTATTTGTCACTTGTGGCTTTTTCCTACAACAACTTTCATGGGGAATTGCCATCAGAATTGTGTAGCGGGTATTCTCTTGTGACGTTGGGAGCAAACAACAACAACTTTGCTGGGCCATTGCCTAAGTGCTTAAGAAACTGCTCAGGATTACTCCGTGTAGTGCTTCACGGGAACAAGTTCAACGAAAACATTACAAATGCTTTTGGTGTTCATCCGGATCTTTATTTCATCTCACTTAGTGACAATCAATTTGTTGGTCAATTGTCACCTTTGTGGGGAGAGTGCAAGAATACCACTAATATGCAGATGGACAAAAATAGAATTTCTGGAAAGATCCCACCAGAGATTGGAAGGTTGACGAAGTTGCAAAAGTTATCGCTTGATTCCAATGACTTGATCGGGGAAATTCCAAACGAACTGGGTACTCTTGGGAACTTGTTCACACTCAACCTCAGCAACAATCATTTGACAGGCAAAATCCCTCAGAGTCTAGCCAAGCTATCTGAGTTACAATTTCTTGATCTGTCAGCAAATAATTTCACCGCAAATATACCAGAATGGCTTGGTGATTGTAAAAGTTTATTGAGCTTGAACCTTAGCCACAATATTCTATCCGGTGAAATACCAGAAGAGCTAGGAAACTTGATTTCCTTGAGTGTTATGTTGGATCTAAGCAGCAATTCGCTCCTTGGCCAAATTCCCTCAAGCCTTTCGAAACTTACAAAGTTAGAAGTTCTCAATGTCTCGCACAATCATTTGTCAGGACGCATTCCTTGGTCGTTTTCCAACTTGGTTAGTCTATTTTCTATAGATTTTTCTTGTAACAACTTGACGGGTCCAATCCCAATTGGAAACATTTTTCAGAATGCGTCAACATTTGCTTTTGTCGGAAACTCCGGTATGTGCGGAAACGCTACAGGGCTTGCTCCATGCGAAAAGTCCAAGAAGAAAAGTGACAAGGTTCTCATTTGTGTCCTCGTTCTCTCTTGTGGCCTGGTAATCGTTATAACTGTCATTGTTATAACACTCATATTGTATGCTAAATTATGCAAGAAAGAAAGGAAGTGTCCAAACGATGTTCGTAGTTCTGAGTCCTTGATATGGGAAAGGGAAGTAAAATTCAAGTTTGAGGAAATCGTCGAGGCCACAGAAAACTTTGATGACAAGTACTGTATCGGCCAAGGAGGTTCTGGTACCGTTTATAAGGCGGTTTTGCAATCAGGTCAAGTTCTTGCAGTTAAGCAGCTACATACTTTGGATTCTAGTGATATTTCGGAAGAAATTCGAGCAAGCTTTGAGAATGAGATACGGACACTGACGGAAGTCCGACACCGAAATATCATCAAGCTGTATGGGTTCTGTTCAAGGAAGGGTTGCATGTATTTGGTGTACGGCTATGCAAATAAAGGCCGTCTTGCCAAAGCATTATATAGTAACTCAGAAAACAGGGCAGAAAGTCTTATTGACTGGGACGTGAGGGTGAGAATTGTGCAAGGACTAGCGCATGCTTTATCCTACTTGCACCATGGCTGCTCTCCACCAATCGTGCACCGTGACGTGTCTCTAAACAACGTCTTGCTTGAAGGAGATTTTGTTCCGAAATTGTCAGACTTTGGCATTGCTAGGTTGTTGAACCCAAATTCTTCCAATTGGACAGGCGTTGCTGGCACGTACGGATACATGGCCCCAGGTAATAAATTAATAATAAAGAGAAGTGAATGTTTTACTTTAGTATGCTTTTTCTTTTAATGATAATAATATTGTGATGAATCAGAATTGGCTAATCTAGAGCTTATTAATTGGTTGCTGTGGGCAGAGCTGGCTTTCACAATGCAGGTCACAGAGAAATGTGATGTATACAGTTTTGGAGTGGTAGCTTTGGAAATCATGATGGGAAGACACCCTGGTGAACTTCTAGAATCAATCTCAGCACCGTCGAACTCATCGTCTGACAAAGAGGAATTGCTATTGAAGGACGTGTTAGACAAGCGGCTGCTGCCTCCGATGGGTAGATTATCTGAGGCGGTGGTGTTAGTGGTGAGCTTAGCGTTGTGTTGCACAAGAGCTTCTCCTGAGTCACGACCCACCATGCGTTTTGTGGAGCAACAACTCTCGGCCACTACCCGTGCTGCAGCTTCCCTCCCGGAGCCGTTGAGGACGCTGACCGTCAAAAAACTTGCAGACCTTGAGTAACACAACGAAAGAAGTTTGTTGCTGTTAGTAGGAGTTCCTAATAAAGTCATGATCTTGCGGCACAGTATATGTGTAGTTTACCATCATAAGCAAGTTTTTCTCCCGTCACTTGTGCACTAGAAATGTTTGTATTTTATGTTGGAATAGTGATATAGAAAGTACGAGAAATGTTTGCATTTTACGTTGCAATAGTAATTTAGTATTGGTTGCTCCTTATAGAAACAGGTCGTTGTTTTCCTATGTTATTCGTTTTTCTTTAGCAACCGTTTAGTTCAAAACTACTCGTCACTCTTCTACCAGAAGTTTGAAGTTGACGTCGTTTTCGTAAAAAGAAAATGGCGTGAAATTCATGTTTAAAATCCTTTCCTTTAGAGAAAACGACATATGTGTATCTAGTTTACAGGAAATAACTTATCGTATAATGGAATAAAAGCGTGATGTCGTTCATTTCAAGATGTCGTATAGCATATTTGTATCATCTTGAAATGGTAAAGGCATATCATATTTTTATGGACGTCCACGAGTGATTATAAAATAGATGTGTTCTTATAGAATTTTCTCTCATTATATACAAACTACATGTTGGTTTCCCTTTCATTTGTCTTTTTGTATTAGTAGTACTAATAATAATTAGGAGGACAAAAATTTACATAATCCAGGTGAGAAAATTTGAGAGAGTGGATCCTTTCAAAATAAAAAATACAAAAAATCCTTTAACTAATCATCTCACTCTTATTCTTCCTTTCATTTTTCTGCTAATTAAACAAGAATCTGAATGACTTTGTTTTTTTCGGGGATAAGAACCAAAACCTCCCTTTTTTTTTTTTTTCCAAAAATCACTTTTTACCATGTGTTTTAGAAATGTACTTACTATTACTCTTTGTGTTTTAATTTCTTGTTAAAAGCTTACATTTTGATAAAATTTGGTCCAATTTAAAGTGTAAAAAAAATAATTTTAACATACGTTAAAAGACCTTACCTTTGAGCAATCTAGTCAACCTTGTAATGTTTTGCCAATGTCGTCAACCTTGTAATGGAAATGGGCCGGGTCTTTTTGTCCCTTCAAATTCGACCAAATTTTGGGAAAACTACAAAGGACGACCATCACATTCCTTAAAAGGAAAAATACCCAAATGTCCCACGTATTTTGTCTAAATATCACTTTTTCTCTTTTTGTTATAAAAATCCCCATGTTTTTTAAAATTTACACAAAATATCTCTCGAAGCAATTAAACTTTTTAAAAAACTAAAATTATCCTTCCTAGCCTTTATCAAATACAATTGAAGCATTATTAAACCAAAATACTAAATAAAATCAATCTTAAAAAACTAAAAACTCTCAAAACAATTGAAGTATTTTATTTAATTAAATTTGTGATTTAATATTTCAACATACAATATATATTATTTTGTCATTATTATTATATGAATATCATATGAATAGTTGTGTGGACTCGTCTTGTGATGTATAATATGGTCAAAATTGATTTGACATAATGTGGAATATAACGGGGCAGTTTGGTAGTATTTTTATTTTGTTTTTTGTTTTAAAAAAAGTTAAAAATAAGAATATTTTAAAAAATATACTGGGACTATTTTTGAAATTGTGTTTGGTTATATATAGCGGTATGTTTTTAAAAACAATTATTTTTTAATAAAAATATTATTAATATAAATAAAACCTAAATTTAATTTTTAAAAAACTAATTATTAACATCAACAACGAATTTATTATTGCTTCATCAAGAGTTTCTTGTCGTTTACTCAAAAGAGAAACGACGTGAAACTCAAGTTGGAAAACCTGTCGTTTGTAGCGAAACGACATATATCCAGTTTACATGAAAAATGACGACATGTCATACAATTGAATAAAAGCGTGATGTAATTTATTTCAAGGTGTCGTATAGCATATTGGTAATATTCTTCTGGAATGATAAAAATACATCTCGTTCTTAACCGTAGAATTTTCTTTTGTTTATAATAATAACTACATGTTAAAGACCTTACTTTTCACAAAAATTGGTCAAACAATGAGAGTGCTTGGAACAAAGTTATAACTTAGAGTTAGAACATAAACAATCCAGTATATGAGAGTTTTAAGCTACAACATACGAGAGCTTTATATTGTAGTAATTGAAGTTTCAAAGTTAGCATTTGGCTCCCAAACACACTCAACGTGGAAAGGGTGACCACTGTGGATGTGTGAAAAACATCCTGTATATGTTTTGAGACAAAAAGGGCTGACCTTGACAATACAAAGAAAGGCGCCAATTATTAAAAAGAGAGAGAAAAAAAAGAAACAAATAAACAAACAAACAAATAGTTGCCGGAAAGACATGAAAAGAAAAAGTGTGAAAAAAAAGATTGCAAAAAAAAAAAAAAAAGGCTAAAGAAAGAGTGAGACCGTGAGGGGGGAAAAAAGATGCCAAAAAATGGAAACAGAGTTACAAATAGGGCAAAAGGAAGTGAAAAAAAGTAGATTGCAAGCGAAGTAAACAAGGGGAATAAAAACAACACTTGCACAGACTTCAAAAGAGAGAATTTGGAATGTAGTTAGTTTGAAATATTTGTCCAACATGTCATGTTTCTCTTTAAATGAAAATTTTGCATAGAAATTTTATTCTATTATATATATTTTTTTTTACGTCAAACTTGTAAGTGGAGTCAGGTATATGGTTTTAAAGCTAGGCTATTTCTGCAACCACTTATTTTATTTTATTTTATTTCTTTTATGGTTAAAAAAATACAAGATGAAAATTTTATTTCAAAAATATCTTAAAAATGCAACTGTAGGAATTATGAAATAGGTAGGAGTGATTGTAAAATATAAGTTAACCTCTTTGGGCATCATGGTACAATTGCTTGTTACAGGGGTCCCATAAGCAACTACCACTACAAACAATATTCTTCTACCTTGTTATTCTTTTCTCGGTTATTTTTTCTTATTTATTTATTTTTTTGGCTGCAAGGTATACGTTGCATATTAGAGCACGTTTGGCTAGTGTCGGTGACGTGTTTTAAAATTCTGGGATTAGTTATCGAAGTTTGAAACTTCGATTTCCTAACCACTGTGTTTGGCTTGCTATTTAAAAAATAATAATGAAAGAAGACTCGTACGTAACCATGAAAATACTAGCTGCAACCATGAAGGCAAAATTTTACAAAGACAAATCTTATGTTAGAATTTAAAAAGGTAACAACATAACATTAGTCCTCATGAGATGGATAATGTCATCTTCTCAATAAGTTTCCTAGCATGTAACTCTATGACACAAAAATTAATTTCCGAATAACATTTAAACCAAATTCACAAAGAAAAGTCATCCCAAAAAGAGATCCATGAAAGGTAAGACTTGATTGATACTTTTGCAAGGTATAGATGCGAAATACATGAAAATGAAGACTTTTATATATTCAAGTTTTTGGAAGGATACAGAAAATAATGACAAATGGGTCCCACAGTACTGACTTATTAATGAATAATTATAACTGAAAGTAGTACTTATAACTGTGAGTAGAGACTTGAGAACAAGTCTCAAGATGAGCGATGACCGACCTTGAACACAAAATAGCCGTCAACCCCAGCGTGACGCTGCTGGAATTAGGAGGAAGAAAGCTTTGGATAAGATTCTTTTTCCAACACGCGGGTGGAAAAGTCTTTTGATGGAATTCTGCATGCTGGCGCCTTCTAAATTATGTTAAAGAGATTTTCTTATCAATCCTTTTCTTCCTGTTCAGAGTCGAGTGGTTGGCATGTTTTGAATTAGTCTTCAGCTTTTAGTGAATCCGTGTTAATATTATGCAAACATCACAATCAGTTGGAAAGTCCATACGAACTTTCTTTGTCCTTCTTAGTTACAATTAACTTCGTTAGGTGGTTTTATTATTGCCTATAAACTTGTTTTTTTATATAAGATAACGTAAGAGTTTAACCTCAGATCATCCGGAACACAACATACACAAAGAAGGCCCCAACATGATGAAAACAGTGTCAAAAACACTCTTTTCTCTCCTCCTCCTTATGCTTCTGCTCACTTTGCTCCCGTTGAAGCTTGATTCCTCGCCAAGAACACAAGCAAAAGCTCTTGTCAAGTGGAAGAACAGCTTGTCGTCTCCACCTTCTTCTCTAAATTCGTGGTCTCTCGCCAATGTCAACAGTCTCTGCAATTGGACTTTCATTGTCTGCAAAAGCTCCACCAGAGAAGTCTCTCAAATACACCTCTCCAGCCTGAACCTGAGGGGAACACTAGACCAATTAATCTTCTCTCAGTTCCTTAATATCACCGTTTTCAACGTCAACAACAATAGTCTCCTTGGGACAATTCCAACAGCCATCGGTAACACCCCTAACTAGCTTAGTTTCTAACTAAACTTAACTAGAAAGTGTCAGTATGTTATGCATTTTAGTAATCTCTTACAACTGTGTTGTTGATCTTCACATGCAAATATACGTATCACACAAGTAATAAAATGATTTCCCACATAGACTAATCACTATTCTTATTTGTTAATTACTAATTTACTACTTTTTAATTTTATCCAAACAATAATGAAAAATGGAAGACAGAAAATGAAACAAGAAATTAAAATCAAGAAATTAAAAGCAGAACTCTAAATTAAGAAATAAAAATAAATAAATGATGGAACCTAGGTCTATAATTCCTCCCAAGAATCCACTTGTTAAATTCTTTCCTTTCCTATGATAAGTTATTCTATTGTGATTGTCACCCTAGAGCACTAAAATATCTAAAAGCCTCTATCGATGGTGATGCAAAAATACCCTCATTAAATAATTTATTATATGTCTATGAGAATTGAGTTAAGAAGAGTTCATTAAGATCAAACCCTCGTAATGGATGTGCATGCAATATGAGTATATATCTATCTCAAATTACATATGTTATTCTATCTAGGTCACGAATACAACAAAACTTCATCGATATTATTACGGTTCACTAATGGCCAATTAATTAAATTGCATTAAAATCAAAATAAAACGAAGAATCACTATATAGAATGACATCACATAAAGGAAATATCATTTAATCAAGCTTCAGGAATAGTTTCCATTACAAACCTAAAAAATAAACTCAGTTCATGACAATAAAAGAAAACATCATAAATAGAATCTTAAACATGAAGAAAGGAAAGAGAAATAAAAACCGATTATAAAGTCAATCTAAAGACGAAAATACATTTCCGAGGTGCACTTCTTTTCCTCTGCAATTGGTTCTCGTTTTCTCTCCAATTCTCTAGCAAAAAACTCCTTCAAAAACCCTAAAGTGATCCTATTTATAGGTTTGTAGCAAAAAAAGAAATTACGAAAATTTAAAAATAAAATTCTTTAAAATCCCAACTAGGCGCCGCGGTGCCAACCCTTGATTCATCACACTTCGCACGCCTCCAGCGTGCGGTGCTTGGCGCTGGGTCCTCAGGTCCAAAAGGGTTCTTCATTGTCCCACGTCGCGGCCCTCAGAATTACGGCTGCGGCACTGACTGCTCCATTTCTCTTCAATTAAACCTCAATTTGAGGTGAGTTTTTTTGTCTTTTCTACAATCAACTGTATTTGATAAACCTTTTCTTAATATACAAAATAAACAAAAGAATCATATAATAAAATGACAAAACACCAAGGTAGAGGTCTTCATATATATATAAAAAATCGACTCATCAAACTGAAAAGAAAATATGAAAATAGTTGTTTAGTTAGACACTAACATTTAATACCTACAAACTCCCTATCATGATTTAGTTAATGAAGTATGGAAGAACAAATATTTACAACCAATTTAGAACAAACGGACTCTAATGAAGCCCGTTAAAAAGTTGAAAAAGAATAAGCGTTTCTTTACAACCGCCTTAGTTTAATGTATACAAAAACTTCACATCACCACTTTTCAAAAGAGTTTCAACTCACCTTTATGTCGTTCCAACACTATTATCCATATCATCTATGTCATAAAAACTGTATGAGCTTAAAGTTTAATAAGTGGAAAATAAATAAATATTAAACAGTCAAAATATGATTTATATATATATACACCCCAAAAAACAAAATGTGAAATATGGCATATATTAGGTTGCCGAATCCTTAATCATTCAATTCCTTTCGTTTTAAGATTTGACCAAAGACAATCATTATTGTTAAGGGATCCCACTTATTTGTTTAAGTCATGTCCCTCTTGGAACCCATCCGTGGGTATTAGTAATTTCCAATCGCACTATAATCTGTATATACCCATCTTTTAGTAAACACAAGCCATGTCCACATGTAAAAAATCTTAAAAGCTTAATAAATAAATCTTGAAATCTTTCAATAAGCAATTCTTTTCTTTCAGTGCCGTTTGGTGCAGAGGTTTTAAACCATGGAGGTAATTTTAAATGATGGAAGTAATTAACTGACGTTTAGTGAAATAATTACTGAGGCGGTTTTAAACCATGAAGATGGTTTTAAATTGGCCTAAACACTTAAAATTCAAACTTTATCTCTCGTTCAAGTTTAGGCGGTTTTGAACCATTTGTTATAGTAAAAACATTATTATTCTCGTTTTCCTTTATAAACACTAGTTCTCGTTTTAAATCATCATTCTCTTTTTAAACTTTTACATTCCAAATGCTAGTCCACAACTACCGTTTAAACCACCCATTTTAAAACTCATAATTCAAACCATATAGTTTTAAACCACATCATTCTAAACCTACACCCAAACAAATCCTTCACTTTTTAAACATCATATATTTTTCAAGAATATAAACTATTCATACCTTTCCTTCGTAGAACATAAATATGTGCAAAATAAGAAAACATATATCATATACTACTGAATTTTATGACAGAGTAAGTTGAATTCCTACTTAACTCATCTGAAAATTGAACTATTGCAGAACCGTTCTGAGAAGGTCCGATCATGCTCGTCCAAGCATTCCATTATTTTAGTTTCCTGTCAAAAAAATTTACCTTACTAATTAGGTATAAACTCAAAGTGTGTAACTAAAAAAACATGTCTAAAAGCAAATCTAAACGATCAAAATCATTATAAAATGGAAGTATGCACATTGTAACATCATAATATAAGGTTTTGGCCATTTAAAGTTCTTCCAATATAGGTTTTATGCACAATCAAAATTATTACATATTTGCAGTCCAAAATTTCAGCAACAACATATTAAGTTTAAAAATTCACAAAAAAATTATTTCAAAGCATCTATGCCCGAAATTTTGTAGGAAGTGAACTTGGCATGTCAACTACAATTCCACAAAATTTCAGCATAAAATTCAGAATACAAACAAAGAAAAATCAAGCCCACTGCCCGCAACTAAATCTCAGGATTCTTATTCAGGCATTTTCACAATCGTCTTGCATGCAACTTAATAAAAATGCATAAACACGTTGCAATGTTTACTCTGTCCTTAAGAAGAAGAACACATTTTCATATAAAAAGATACGGATTTGTCGAACGCAAGTGCATATTATCATTTTTAAATAATATAGTTTTTAAGAACGAGTATCGTCCTACGAGGACTGACTAATACTAAGTTTCAAAATTTAATCAATTTCAACTTTATTTGAACAAATTAAAAAGATGAGAATTTTAATATAAATGAATTTAAGATATGAAAATAAAAGTGGAAACAACTATTAAAATTATGAAAATTCAATGTGAACAAGCTTTAGGGTTTTTAATTTCACCAAACCAATCCGCCTTGAATTATTTATCTAACCAATCTAAAATTTATTTTTCTAATTGACAGTCGAAAATTCCTAATTTATTCAATGCTCTCTTCCGAGTTACACCAAAACTCCCTTTAATTGCTAATCCACTATATTTATATGTGAATTATAACATTTAAAGAGTCGTTAAGTTTTATGGATTTTCATATAACGACTATACAAACCATGCAAGTATATTTCTATCTTATATGTAGTCTTTGGTATTCAATACAATGATCGAAAAACATAAATCTCCTTCTGGTTTCATTATGAATTAACAAATTGTCTAATTAGTGATCAGTTAATTAGAAGCATTAATAATAGTGAAAAACACTCAACTAGGAAAGATAATTCTTCCGTTGATAATTGATAAAATAATTCAAAACATGATGATTCAGCTATATCGTAGCCCTAGAAAAGAAACTTAGAACATAATAAGAAACATCAAAAACAAATTCTTAAACATGAGAAAAGGAAAGAGAAAAAACTAGTTAATGAAGTTCATATCAAATTTGTCTCTGAGAGAACCGTCTTCTCCTTCATAGTAGCCATCTTCCTCTCTCTTTATTTGAGTCTAGGGATGCTGGAAATGACTTTAAAAGCTCCTATTTATAGTCTTGAGGTTGTAATGGCAATTTTTGTAATTTTTTAGAACTTGGAAGCTAATTTTTTGAGAAACACACAAACTAGCATCGTGGCTCTGCCATAAGGTAGAGCCGCGACGCCGGGCTGGAATTCAAAGTGGCACCATGGCTCCGTGCTTGGGCGCCGTGGCTCCAGGCTTAAATTTTGCACAATAAGTTTCGTAGTGCCATGGTGCTCTGTGAGTGGCGCTATGGCTTCTTGGTTTTAGGTTTTTATACTTCAAAACTCCTTTTTCTCATCTTTTCATGGCCTAGGAGCCCATTTTCAAAGCCATGGTGCTCCTCTGTCAATGTTCCTTCAGTCTTCAAAAATCATCCACGCACTCCAATTGAAACAAACCTATAAAACAAACTAAAAACAAATAAATAACTCCTAAAAACAATTAAAAACTAACAAAATAATAAATCAGGAGTAACCCAAACACAAGCACAAATTCGACTCATCAAAAAAACCAATTAAAACAACTTACACCATGGGTTTCCTCATTTTAACCATGTCCTTCTAGAAACACCCATTTATGAACATAATCATATCCTCAATTGATCAAACAAATCAACAACTTGAGAACATCATTTCTCTAGCTCCAAACAAGTTAGAAATTCACAAAAAACATTAGTTTAAAAGTATCTTATGTACCGGAGCCCAAATTTTGTGAAAAACTTCACTTTGAGCTCAAAATGGCTTGTAGAAACCTAGCTCTTTGTTGGAATCCAAGATTGAGGTTTTCAAATGAGCAGAGTAAAAAGTGCTAAACAGATTTTTTAAAATTATATTAAGCACCCCCAAAAGTTCAATAATTGCACAAAATCCGCAAAAACACATATTCATTACAAGCAAAGCCAAAAAAATTTATAATAACCATCCATAGTACAATTTAATATTTTATATGTTAAAATACTTATTTCATATATTCAAAATATTGTTTCGACCAAGCACAACAAGGCTTCTCTATTAGCAATTGGCATCACTTTTTTGAATACTTACTTAAAACCACAACATTAAATAATTTTCATAGCACATTGTTTATAACAATTTATACTATGTAAAAATATTCAAAGTGACTATAGTTAAAACACTTAAAGAAAATCATATTCAAATGCTAAACATGTTTATTAAATTTTAAATTATTATTTTATTTAAGCTTGGCATTGCAGGTAATCTCTCCAAGCTTACTTTCTTGGACTTGAGCAACAACCATTTTGAAGGAAAAATACCTGTAGAGATCAGCCAATTGACGGAGCTTCGGTATCTGAGTCTTCACAACAACTATTTGAATCATAACATCCCTTATCAACTGGGCAATCTACAAAAGGTATCGTACTTGGACCTTGGAGCAAACCGTCTCGAATCTCCCGACTGGTCTAAATTTCCAAGCATGCTTTCATTAAACTACCTTGATCTCTCTTTGAATAACCTTACCTCACAATTCCCAGATTTCATATCAAAATGCAAGAACTTGATGTTCCTTGACCTGTCCCAAAACATTTTTACTGGACATATACAAGAATCTATATTTACCAATCTGGAAAAAATTGAATATCTCAATCTCACTCAAAACCACTTTGATGGACCCTTGTCAAAAAACATTTCAAAACTTTCCAATCTCAAACACCTCAGCATAGCAGCTAATCCCTTTGGTGGTCAAATTCCTGATGAAATTGGTTCCATAACTGCTCTTGAAATTCTTGAACTACATGAAAATTCCTTAGACGGGAAAATACCTTCTTCAATAGGCCAACTCAAGGAGCTATCCTACCTTGATCTTCACAAAAACTTGCTGAATTCTTCAATCCCTTTAGAGCTTGGGCATTGTACAAACTTGACCTTCTTGGCTCTTTCCAAAAATCTACTTGGTGAGGAACTTCCTTTGTCGATGTCAAATCTGAAGAAAATCCGCAAACTAGATGTATCTGATAATTTCTTGTTTGGCCCAATTTCCTCTGATTTGCTTTCGAATTGGACTACGCTTACCTCATTGCAACTTCAAAACAATAGCTTTAATGGAAAAATTCCACCAGAAATTGGGTTGTTGACTAATCTCAACTTTCTTTCCTTGTGCCAAAACAACTTCTCTGGCCTGATTCCCAAAGAAATAGGAAACTTGAAAGAGCTGGCGAACTTGTCCCTCTACAAAAACCAACTCTCTGGTCGAATTCCACCTCAAATTGGGCAACTGACGAATCTCAAAGGGCTTCATCTATGGCAAAATGACTTATCAGGCCCAATTCCCTCTGAGATAGGGAACTTAAAGAAGCTAGTGGACTTGGAATTTTCTCTTAACCAGCTCTCAGGACAAATTCCAATGACATTGTGGAATCTCACAAAGCTCCATCATCTATATCTTAACGACAACAACCTCAAAGGCACAATTCCCTCAATGATAGGAAACTTGAAGGAGCTGGTGAGCTTGGCGCTTTATACAAACAGACTTTCTGGGCAAATTCCACCTGAGATTGGGCAACTGGCAAACCTTAGTTCGCTTTATCTATACCAAAACAATTTGTTGGGCCCAATTCCCAAAGA